>PKRV01001647.1:730090-851384 GCA_003709505.1 Hyphantria cunea | reverse complement strand
TACTCATGGAGGGGGTCAGCCCATAATCACCACGCTGGGCAGGCGGGTTGGTGATCGCAGGGCGTAACTTGTTGCACCGGTGACGCTGCTGCCCATCACCGGCCTATTGTATTTAGTTACGCCTTTTAGGATGGATATACCGCCATCGGTCGGTCGCCAGAGCCTCGTTTGTTATCTAGCAG
This sequence comes from Hyphantria cunea, assembly GCA_003709505.1. Taxonomy (NCBI): domain Eukaryota; kingdom Metazoa; phylum Arthropoda; class Insecta; order Lepidoptera; family Erebidae; genus Hyphantria; species Hyphantria cunea. The sequence continues at coordinate 851,202 of PKRV01001647.1, read as the reverse complement.
GGTGCACCGCGTGCAGGTGAGGTTGGCTGGGGGCGAAAGATTGTGGTTCGCCCCCACACACCCCTAAGCAGAAGCTAAGAGTAGTGGTTAATTAGTATGGATATGGAATTACGTAGTGAAACAAATTGTTGTGATTTCTATTGTCATATTGGGGATGAGCCAAAGGCCTCGTCTAACAGTGTTAATAAATATAGCCGGTGAATCTCCTATTTATTCAGATTAATGTATTAAGTATTGGTCTGGATACATAAAAGTATTCATAAACAATGTATCTCGGTAAGTTTCTACTTTATAGAACTCAGTATCAACTCCCTTCCGGTAGAGGAGTTGTAACACTCAGATATATCCAATAGTAGTCTTAATACATAGATAACGTCTCCGTTTATAAAATATATATGCACTATAATATAGTATAACCCTTAAAGTAAAGGCCTCAGGTACATAATTGGTATAATCCTATTCAAATCATCATTATCAGTCTATCGCAGTTCAGTATAGTGTGATGATATACAGTCTACATGAGATGGCTGGTAAGAGTTGGACACGAGAAATAGAGGATCGAAACCAAGTGGCGTGCAATTAGCGAGGCCTATGTCCAATATCAATAAGAGCTACGAGAAAACAGTACCTCTTAAAAAATTTGCCCCGGTTTAAGGTAGGGAAACCTAGTAAATATATCAGGACATCAGTCACCCTTAAACCTCGAAATACACAAATTCGAACGAAAACATTCCCGGGTCCGCAAAAACCATAAAATATGGTTCGAATAGCAATTCGAAGCCTAGAGAGCTACTTTTTTCGAATTTTGTTACATTAATGTACGTGTTTAAGACACTAATAAATGGAAGTGAGCAGGGTCCGATATAACTTTCCATTAATATAGAAAACTTTTGAACGTATTTTTATTCACTGAAGAACATATAACTTTCGACAAAGAGATATTTTACCATTTTTATTATGTTTTTTTTCTTAAATAAGATACTCCCGCATTAGGAATATATTATCCTGTGTTGTGGGGACTTTACAAACACCATGAAACGGACACAAGGAACACCCAAACTCAGAACAACAATTTTTGGATCACACAAAATGTTGTCCTAAATAGAATTTGAACCCACAACACTTGGCGAAGAGGCAAGCGGTGTGGCAATCCATAAAAGCACTAGACCAACCGTGCAGTCAATTTAATCATCTATACTTTGCACTTTTATCTTAAAATTAACACGTGGCATAATTTGTTCGTAAGTTACATTTTATTTAGGCGTTACCATTATATATATATATACAAATTAAAAGACTTTAAGAGATATTTCATTGCTAGATTTTATTTCGAGATCAATATGGATATAGTTCAAAGTCGTATCGCGTTTAAGATACCATACTAGTAGTAAATTGGTGAGTATAATCTAATTAGTCACAAGAAGGCATACGGTTTCAAACGATGAACGTAATAAAAATAGTTTTACTGAATAGTATTCATACCTGACTTGTTCATGTTTTTGGATGTAAATTTTGTGGAATTGTCCCTCAACCGGCGAAATAATGTCGTTTTTCATCTCCATGGCCACATGTTGAGGTAGCACCGACAGTAACAGCCGCTCCTGTACAAAATAAATTGATTGATTACAACAAAAAGTTACCTTACAGGGTAAAATAGTTTATTAGTAAATTGTGCCGTCGTCGTCACAATTTTTGTTTCACGAAAATGCGTTTGATAAGAAAATGCGATTAAAATTAATGTAAATGTCTGAAGATAATGGGCATAGTCTGTCCCACCTTTGTATTAAAATTTATCGGTGTCTCGAGTAAGCAAACTTTAATCTAATCGGTTTCATCGTACAAATAAAAATGTCGTAGGCGGTTTTTCTCAGAAAGAAGCTTATTTCCAATTAAGATGAATATAAAATATGCGTTCCACTCAAGCTATTCACACCGCAATTTGTTATAAATTCACGATCTATCTACAAACTTACACTTTTATGGAGACATTAAATTAATTATCAAATTGAAATGCGAGTATGACCATAAGTACAGAAGGCGAAGCTTGTACTAATTTGTTAAAGTTACAACAACATGGGCAGTTAACAACTTTTTTATACAAAATACACAAACATGAATAAAACAGTATCGTATCTAAATGGGAGTGGCATAATCCAGTTACTGTCATCTACATATTATACTATTTAGTAAATGTACTTAACATAACGGGTCCTTCACAGTTAACTGGGTTTGTGATGAACGAGGCGTTATTTGCTTGATTTTCGCACAATTTTCCACCAAAAGGAATATGTTAATGTATTGTAATTTACGGCATTCAGATATAAGGTGTCTGTCTGAGATTAAAACGAAACAGATTGTATATATTTTCAGTGTCTGAAAAATATACATAAATAGACTAAATTATACTGTTACAAGGACTTTAAAAGTAAGCTTATTATACAGAGTAAATGAGTAATAAGTCGTAAACTTGCGTACTCTAGTACTGGAACTGTCTTAACTATAACAAAACTTATGACTCAACATGCTAAACCATGCTGTCAAATGATATGTTTAATTATTTTCTCGTTTTTCCCTACTCCCCTTTTGATTCAGATGTATTTTCAGAAACTAATAGAGAACTTGAAGAGTAAACATGACTGGGAAAAGGTTACAAGCAACATAACAAGTAAAATTAAAGTATTGTGTGTATTATAGAAAGTGATAGTGGGACAAAGTGTATTAAATGTATAATTAAATATATAAATATTTTAATGTAAAATAATGTATTAATATACATTTATTTCACTAAAAGAAAAAATTGGTTATGGGGCATTGATATTTTTTAGATATCGCTCCGTTACTTATTTTTTTGAAGGCAGTTACTGTTTTTGCACTTTAAGCTGTAATTCTGTAGTTGGTTTAAGAGCCATACGATGCTGTTCACACGTAATAAGGTTTATCTGGTACCTAGGATATACGTGAATATCCATGAAGGTTTAACTTGACCAGCTCTTTTTTTTAAATGACATTATTTTGAGGCAGGTAGTGTGGATGTTAATATATTTATCCACAATAAATGAATACTGCATCTAGAAAGATTCATCTTTTGCAATAGTATTTGCTATTTATATCGTAAGTATAAAATATTATTTTATTTGCCTTATATCCTAAGAATAACGCATTGCAAAGAGGATGAAAACTAGAAAAAAGATTTTGTACAGTAGGCCAAAAATCTTTATTATAAGAGACTTTATGTACAGTCAGTGAACTACGTTCTAAAAGCTGTTCGTTTTTATGATGATCATAAGAACACATCATAAGTGTTCCTTAAAATTGCAACAAGTCCATGTTAAAGAAGGTTTTGTTCGGATCAATGTTAGATGATATGCATAATATTATTTAAAAATAAAATTAAGGCACGATACTTCCATTTAGAAACGTTGATAATAGAAAGGTTAAAAAAAAATACGAAGATAAGGGTAAGTATTGGTTAGGTATGTAACATATCTTGTTGACAACTCATTTGTGACAGCTAGCTGTCACAGATTACAACTTCATTACCGATTATATGAATAATTTATGTGAATTTAAAACTAAAATAACTTTTGAACGCATGCAGCTAAAAATCGGGTACTTAAACCTGAAATTGTTGGCGATACAACGAACCTAATACATACATCAATAATCCTAACCATGAGAAGTGGTAGGCAGTACAAAAGTCTCATACAAACGTGCCATTGTCCTTTGTCCAGAACTTTCAGAGAACACAGTTTTATTGAACAGCTGTTTCCAGCAATAAAGTTTTCAGCAGGATAAGCAGCATATCATGAGATGTAGAAATGAAAACATGTATATATCCTTAAATCTTTCAATTTTAAATGCAAAATATGTTTCTCTTTATCAGTCGGTTCAGAATGCAGCTTAAAATTGCGCTGTATATTTGTATATAGTATTCATTCATCGACATTTTCGGACATTTTAACACACAACGCCATCTAGTCCCAAACTAAGCAGAGCTTGTATTATGGGTACTAGACAACTGATATTAATACATATATACTTTTTTTTTGTTAATACATATACATTTTACATAGAAAAACAACCAAACGCCGAAACAAATATTTACAGGTCATACAAACATTTATTCCGACATTTATCATCGACAGCCTTTAACATTCTAATGCTGGACATAAGATTCTCTCTAGTAAGGAGGTTTAGGCCTAGTATTCCACGCAGGCCAGACAGATTGACAGACAGACAGAACTCGCCAAAGTGACTATACTCAGCCTGATGATAAGCTCAAGCAAAATCCAACAGAAGGGGCCACCATACTCACTGCGAAAGCAGGCAATGCAGTATGGCGTCCCACACTATGGCGGCTTAGTAAGATGCTTTTTCCGGCCCCGCTAAAAGGATATAGTGGGAGGGAAACACATGCGCTAGTAGTGAGTGCCAGTTTTTCATAGCTCGGCACAGAAAGGAAGGCCTGCACGTCTTGTTCTGTAGAGGAAGGGAGATGGTATCAATTGGAAGAGCTCTCCCTTGTAAAGGCGGTTGAGAACTGCCATAGAGGCGATATCTCTCCACAACTGCAGAGGCACAATGGACACTATTAGCAGTGCTAATGCCATGCGTAGTTTGCTCTCTTAGTCGGCTTCTAAGTGTGAGTGGCAACACTGTATTTTAAATTCGTAACTACATATTCATTACTTATGTCAAATGGTTTCGATGCCTCTTATGGATTAATTTGAAAATCATACGATTCATATTTTTATAGTATTTTACACTCAGATTAAAATACGTACATTATTAAAAAAACATAAGACATGGATTCTATCAATATCTGACACGTTCGGGTATGTCCATGCAACAGTTTTTGTTTACACATTTGAACATCCATAGCCCCTTCCCCCATCGTTGTAAAGGTTTTTTTTCCTTCTTTTTATCATTTAAACTTTGCAACCCAATAGGTCTCAATGACACTCGAGTAATCCCCATTTGGCATCGTGGACTACCCTACTATTAAATGATGAGAAAATCAAATGTAATTCAATTTTGTCACAGATTACCTATGTGCAAAAACAAAAAAAATATATAATACTAATATATTAACTATTTACTTAGCTAGTAACGAAATGCAATTTAATAGTTATTTATCCAAGAAGTAAATATCAAGAATATTGAATGGTTTTATTTAGGTCTAGAGAAATAACATCGTGTCACTTTTGGAGCTTATGTTTTAAAGGAAAAATTTAACTAGATATAATGTATCGAAGAAGTATGCTTTTCTTTCTATATTACACAGTTACACCATTATACTATGATGGACTGAAGTTTATATAGTCCTCAATGTGTTATGTATAATTCGTTTCACAGTCTCATGACCCTTAATAGGTCGGATGTGGGAGGCAGAGCGTGGTTTCTTTTCAAATTTCGTTATGAACTCGAGTTTTTAAATAATAAATACTTTATAAATACTTCAACATTTACCTCAGTAACAAAATTGAAACTCCATAAAAAAGTTATCCATAATGATCCATATCAATATAAATATATATATAATATTCGAAAATATAATATTGATATGGATTCGAGATTCGAAGATAACTCTAGTTATTAATAAATGTTCAGATTATCATTATTATTGAGAATTTAGCTTCTTCTAAAGATTTAAAAAGATAAATGTCATATATATAACATAAAAAAGGCAAATAAAATCGAATACAATGGATTCGAGTTGTAAAAACTCGAATCCATTGTATTCGATTTTATACGATCACAGACAGTGCTCATATTGTTAATGGATAAAGTTAGTCAAAAAGCTTTACAGGTCCGACATCGATAAATGCTTGACTTAGAAACTTTGCCGCTTTTTTCTTTTTGTATCCTTAAGACTTACTTCTCAAGGATATCACAATTTATCTATCAGTGGTTGGTAGAAGGTCAAAAATTACAGAAAATGTTTTCTGTGAGAATGACGGCGGCCTATAAATATGTAAATATGCATTGTGAACTTTGTTGCCGCTACAGGACGTATAAAACATAAAATACATATGAATTGTTTATTGATTTTGCGCGAATCATACTGTGGTTAATGAATTAGTTGCAGTATATTAACCTATAGAGTACATGCAACAAATACGTAATATGTAAACATGAGGTTTATTGTGAATCATGCAATTCTTGGTTAAACACATTAAAGGTGAGGCATTTTACTGAGTCACTTCTTTGATCTTCATACATGGAAATGAAAGTTGTTATTATTATAAGATTTTTTCTAATAACAGTTATAAAATTAAGTTTGCTAAAAAGAGCCATAACATAGGCAATTTGGTCATGCTTTTCCTTTGTTCATAGGGTGGAAAATCCCTTCTGATCTCTGGCGTTTCGGGGACGCAGGAGCCAAAAGTATATGGTGGTTCCACTCCAAAAACCACCCCGAGCGACGGCCGGTCTCGAATACCCTGGACCATATTATTGAGACCCTGTCAGGCTCTAAACTTAGTCGTGCCAATGTATACAAATTTATTTCCTTCATTGTGAAATCTGAATTCCAACGCGAGAGATGGGACTTTAAATACGTGGTCTTCCTCGAATTTTTGTTATAAAATAAGAACAACAATTCTGAAATAGACTTGGTGTCCATTGCCACCAGCATAAGATGTGATGGTGGCAATGAACTATAGCAGTGAAAGTGAGATTAACCTATGAAAATGCCATAAGGCCAAAACCAGTCAGGTGTAAACTCAATTAAAATAATGGAATAAGTACAAGTGACTTTGATTCTAGAATGTGTTGCAACAAGTTTCATCAAGTGCCGACAATCAAGAGTATAAATTACATGAGATTTATAGTTTTTTTTCTGATTATTTTAATAAACATTGTCATGGGAGAGCATCTTTAGTATGTTCTAGATAATTAATATTATATTTAGCCCGTGGTGCTGGATGTGATAGTGGATTTTTCATATAAGTTTATTCTATTTAATGAAGATGAGTTTCCCTAAAATATTATTTGTTGCTTATTCTGTTTCATGTCTCTACAGGCGTGACACTACAACCTATCGAGGCGCTATGTAGAAAACACTCGAGATTAAGACCACATTGCTATCAGATATCTGTGGGTTACACACAAATATCTGATAGTAATGTGGTCAAAGGCTTTAGGCCTTTGCGTCTGAGGATATACCAGCGGCCTGTGTTATATGTGGTGAAAATAACAAGCCTTCGAGGTAAGTAGCCAGTAGAGTGTAAATGAAGTAATTTATGAATAAAAATCAAATAATGGAACTCTTTATATAACTCTGAACCTATTACTGTAATTATTTGGTTACAGTTACATAAGTAATACCGGAGGAATTATATTTTTTTTTATCTTATATATTAAATATGCCCTTTGTATCAAACGAGTTAGTATGAAATAAACTTTTAATACAAAATTTATGAAACAAGGGTTGACACCTAAATATCCTAGCTTTAGCTATAGTCCTTTGTGAAATTCTTTGACTAATAAACAGAATACGTACAATTACTTAGGTACTGTGTGTAACCCACAGCTATTTATCACATTATATCTATGAGCCGAGGACATAATGCGTCACAAGAACATGCCTTGAAAATTGCTATTATATTTGACAACATTTAAAAGGATCTGACATGAATAATGATTGTGTACATTAAATATTTTAGAATGTCGTTTACGAAAGCTTTTAACAAAATACTATAAAGGTTCTCTTTTCAAGATACGATTGGTATTAAAGCACTTTAATTTTTCAATTTTTTAACATTCATCATTAAACTACAATCTTAATTATAATATCTTACAGCAATAGTACTTGTATCTGTGTATTTTATCTACACTAATAGCATAAAGAGGAAATTATTTGTACTTTTCTATGTAACGAATAAACTCAAAAATTACTGGACATCCAAAATTCTTTCACCATTAGAATCCTACATTGTCCCTAAGTGACAGGCATATTTTATTCCCCTATTCCCACGGGAAATGGAACTACTCAGGTAAAACTGCGGATAGTTGTTAGTATTAAATATATAAGCAGAAATAGGTATTTTGTGCTTCTATCAGATAAAGATTTAGTCAATCTTTTAAGTATAAACTAAATGTATCATTATACACCTGCTTGTTATTATTTACGTACTACACACACCGCGTTCAGTAAAACCCACAATTTATTACTAACCTATCCAATCTCTACATGTTTATTACACCAAGTTGACATAAACCCGACGTTTTAGCCTGTTGGTTTGTTTTAAATTGTTTGCATGAGGTCACGAGCTTGAATCATCTTGTTTCAGGTTTGTTAGTCGTAATTCCGACATTCAAAACGAGAGTTAGTGTGCAGTCTTACTCGAGACTTTAATACTAGTTTAAATAATATGATCAGTTACACTTACTAGTTTTTCGTTTTCGTCTTCCATATCCAGCCTAGCAGCAATACAGTTCCTGGTGTCGAGAAAGGCTCGCCTCTGCGCTGTCTCCATCAACGAGTGCATCAATGCGCCAACCACATTTACGCACACAAATACAACCACGTTGCCTACCATCTGTCAACAAAGATACATTTTACCATTACACAAGTTGCCTCCATTAGAGTTGCCCTACATAGTAATTTTAGCAGAGCTATGCTCAGATTATATAACAGTTTCGTGTTAGTAAGTTTATGAAGATTATTATCATTGTACTCTATATAGTTAGACTAATCAAAGCCTTATATAACTTTAAACAACGGTTATGTTTTATTTTGAACTTATAGGTTGTAACAGAGAACCTTTGCTTAAAGTCAAACAACGGTTATGATTAAGGTGTTAAATGTGCAACGTTGCTGCTTGTCCAGTCTTTGTATCTATTTTATCACTACCGCCACATCTCAACTTAGGACAATAAATCGGGTCTATCATACAGGCAGTTTCGATGAATTTGAAAGTCATATGGGAGGACCGACAGAACTTTATACAGCTTCCTACTTTAAACAATAGCTCAGTCTCTATAGAGACTAAGTTCGATGATGCATGTAGTGCAGGTACCCTTGAGATAGTTCAGATAAATACTAATTTGAAGCTCTTTACGGCTTTGGCGCACCACACAAGCTTATAAGCGACAATGTGCTTGTTAATAGAGAAATACCCACTAAGCACCATCATAAATTCCTTTGTTCATTCGTAAGTAAATAAATGGAAATGCCAAATCCTGACATGACCGTAATCTTGGAATGTTACCTAAAAATTTTGTTTTCACGATCTCTTCATCGATGACTTGAACAAACGCCTATTCTATTGCACAAAAAAGATGGATAAATTCAGAATTGATAGAACTAAAATATGTATATTATACATATATAGAATTCTATAGAAAACGGACGCAGACAGAAAACTCTCAACTGTATAACTTCACACGTCCCCAATAGACCTTGGCTGTGATAACTTATTTTTGTGTATTTTTCAACGTTAATATAATCATTTGATTTTAGACACGGAAAGTTAATTTATATATTAAATAGAGCATAGAATACTATTTATTGTTTATATATTTTTATAAATATTTAAATACAAATATTATACAAATATTTCAGCTACTTTGGACATCTAACACATCACATACATTTCAGATATATACATTTATCTTAAATGTATATATCTGGTTACGTGTTTCTGGTACTCATATTTATAAACATTGAAATGCAAACTGAACTAATGTACTTTTTAGATTATTACGAACTTTTCATAGGAAGGATTTAGCAAAAACTTAAAAAATAAATATAGAAGTGTTGCCGAATAGTAACCGGATATCTAACACGATATTTTTAGCATCTCTAATCTATATTTTCCATTACAGTAGAATCGTGATTTAAATCTTTTCACACGTATGTATTTATGCACCTATGCTCTCAAATATATTCCACCAAATAAATAGAACTGTTATTGTACAAATGAGAATTCTTGGTAGATACAGACGTAACAGGAAGACATGTCTTAGCTTTCTCGTTAGGTGTTAATTTATATGAAGAAAAACTAAAACTGTTACATTTGAGATTGCAAAGTGTAAATAAATAACGAAATTTATAGAACACTCGAAAGAAAAACAAACATGTGATACATGCGCTAGAATCTGTAAAAATAATGAGATTGTGCTTCATGAAAACTACTTGAAAAACATCAAAAGCTTGGAATATGATGTGTAGTTTTACATTTTCTAGCACATATTCGTGCAACTTGTTAAAAGTAATGGCATCAGTACCAGCCCTGCAGACACCGATTATGTAAATATTTTATTTAGTCATAAAGAAAATTTTTAATCACTTCATTTTAAATCTGTAGTGCTAAAGGCATTACTTGAATATGATTGAAAAAGTTTACAAAACTATAACCCGGATCATTTTTACGAATTTATAGACACCTCATTTTTTAAATCGATTCAATACTTTAGGCACAACGGTGGAACATTCAAACATATTATACAAAGACTGCAGAAGCTGTTACTCTCCCTTTTGGCTTCGCCATAGTCGAGTGAAATAAGATCGTATGTAGGTTTTAACCAAGGTTTAGAAATTACTCAATTTACTCATGGCAAATAACACACCGTTTTATTTTAAAGTTAAATAATATATTTAAAAGCCATTCCGTACCACCATTCATAACTTGAAAAATATGTACAATTATGTATTACTTGACGTGTTTTTACATATTATCACATTACATAAGTTAGCCTGGAGCGTGCAGCGCTATCTAAAACATCGGTCGATAAACTCCATCAATCCGTGTAAAGACTTGACATATACAATGACCTGTCATACTGAATAACACAGTTGGCGTGTGGATAAGTTATACTGCTATGGCTTATAGCGATACTAGAATAATGGATTCTCCCATTAGTGTGGAGACAGACCATATCTGAAGAATGTTTAGTCTATATCATCATCTGCCTTTAATAGTCATCTACTAGACAAGACCTACCAAAAGGCCTACTCTTCATTGCTTTTTCACTACGCTTTCCAGACGGGTTGGTTTATGGTTTGTCTCAGGTTTTTCTTTTTTCTTGGGTGAACCTGTTTTGCGTAGTTTAATCCCTTAGTCATGAAACTCATGGGATGAATGGAGATAATAGACTGTATTCTCATTCCATGACCAAGCAAAGATCACAAGTTAAGTAGTCGCACGCTGACTTCAGCACGATCGGGCCGGCTCGACCAGGGCGGTACTACGCTTTCACAGAAGACTAAATTAATGTCAGCATTTTTGTCGTATTTCGTTGGTGAGTGGTGGTGGCCCAATGACGCAGGCGCATCTCAATAGACCGCCACAGTGTGGGTCACCATGATGTATTGTCTACATTCTTGTAACTAGGTTTGTGGCACAGCAATCTATCAAGGAGCTATAGAGAAAACTCAGTATACTTTTACAATCACCGATTTTAATAAAAAAAAATCTTTTTATAATAACTTTTTAACTAAACTCTAATATGATTCAGCAAAAGTACCGTATTCAGAATCCTTGAATTCTTCAGCCAAATTGCGAGGAGAGAAGTCGATAACCTCGAAAATCTGATGGTGACGTGTAAGATAGAGGGGAAAAGACCCAGGGGCCGTAGCCCGTTGCGCTGACCAGACCACCTCTGCTCGACTCATTTCATTGCATTTTTGATGTAAGTATCGTATATACTCTCATATGCATTTAGTGATATAACTGTTACTTTGAAATAACAAACAGAAACTTCAATTATATTTATTTGTATAGATAAGATTCTATCGAATAGACACAATTTTACAGGTATTATTATTTTAAAGGTAGTAGAGCCATGTACGGACCAGGTTGACCGGCACTATCCTCGCATCGAAGATCAACCAGTATTCCTGCTGTCGTGTTTCGTCGGTGAGTGTGAGACCAGCAACGACGCAGAAGCATCACTAGGCCGCCATGGTGTAGGTCACCATGCTGCATTTTCTCCATACGCAATGAGTATGGTGACCACTACTCTTGGATTCAGTTTATGCTTATCACCAGGCAAACTAAAGTCACTTTGCCAAGCCCAAACATAAAAAATATAAAAAAACATAAAAAAATTTGACTAAACTCTATCAAAGACAGTCGTTGCAGCTTTTACACTGTCATTATATAACACGTCAAACAATTTTTATGGTTCACTTTTGTTTGTTTATACTCGTACACGCTATTCTGTAGGCAGTCTGCACATTCAAATACTTGTGTTTGTATTGGATAGACTCGGATAACAAACTCATTGAAAACGGCTATTCAAGGTTATGTAACATCACAATACCTTAGATGAAGACTATGATCTTACTTACTTTTGACTTTGATGACTTAGATGAAGATGAATGAACCTACAGTCACACCGATATCACTGTAAAGTCGTGTCGTGTTAAGTATACGCGGTCTAAATAGGCATAAATTAATTACAGTTTTATAAACCTTCGCAGCTGAATCAAAACGGTGAAAAGGTTTTAACAGTGAACACTCAGTGTAAACCTAACACACGAAACCGTTCGCACTGCTGAATAAAAGTTCTGTGGAAATGAGCACGAAGTAACTCGCTCATTAACATGATTAAACAATAACGTGTTCCAACATTACTGAGAATATCAAAGGAATTGGTAACTTATAAAATTCCGCGCCACTTAAATCCTATTACTGTGGTAGTAAAAATATGAAAACTGGCGTCGTCGCGGCGACGTTCTAGGGCACATCTGCATAGATTTATGTTTCCAGGCTCATTACTCTCACGTGGCTATTAATGTAGTAGAAAATAGCGAACATTACAAGCTAGCTATCCACATCTCATATCATTTTTAATACATCTTAAATCAGTTACAATAAGCAATATTATTTAAACAGTGTCCGCGTAAAATTCATATAATGGAAGGTGCCGCTTATTGCCGATAGACAGCCATAATAGGAACCATGGCACACCTATTTTTACTTTATTAAGCCAGTGATCTGAGTGACCCAGACACCGGGCGTTTCTTATATTTATAGCGTTATGAGGAAAGCAGTCATCCGCGTATTATACAGCATTAGTTATGCAAAAAGAACCTGACTCCGCGTGCGACCATAATCGCCCCCGCGTTGACACATCTCTCACAAATAATCTAGTCGATGTCAAATATTTCATAACTGTTAACCAAATTACTTTAAATGGTAAAAATGCTTGAGGTCGATTGCAAGATCGAAGAAGAATCGAAGAATCGGAAATAAAAAAAAAAGATTCGGAGTCGAGTTCGCATCGTAAAATATTTAATTGTATGCTAAAAATCAAACTAACAAGTTTTTTACCTAAATTTAAAGTAGAAGAAAAAAAAAGAACTATGAGAAAAAAAAAACTAAAATTCATATTCTATGGTGTCTTAGAAAAGTATATTTATTAGATCTAAAGGATTCACTAAACCATAAATAAGCTTGAGCAGTAAAAAATAAAAAAACAACATCTTAAAGTCAATATTAATAATGAAAGATTGCTGAAACTATCTGACAATTATGCTCTTTCTCTTTTCATAGCCTATCTTCTGGAGAGGATTATATATTATTTCACATTCTCGAATATTATGATCGTATTAATGTGCTATAAACCTAAGAAATGGCTAGATGATAACAATTACCCACTGTCTTTCAAGTAGCTCTTATGACGCGTTGATAATTATTGCGTGAACATCTACAGTGATGATAAATATCTTAAATAAATTTATAAGCATTTAAAATCAACACGATTCTTCCCAAGTTTACGACTTGGCAATAAATATATATTTTTATGTTCGAACGATTCGTTTTTGTTCGTAAAATTTTATTTCGAAAATGTATTTTAATCACATCCAACTGTATACATGTGTTAAATTTTATGTGATTATGTGTACGAAACAAATAAGTGACGCAAACGTACGTATAAGTCGATACTTGAACACTTTCGGAAGGGTTGAAGATATAAGACTCGAGTCTTGCACAATTTAGGAGAATGAACGTTCTTGCTAGGTTGTACATAAGTTTTGGTAACCGATCCCTCGTAACAGAACACCGGAAACACTATCTGAATACAATCGTAACATGTATAGAAGTATCTCAACCCAATACTTGTAGCATGGCATGTAACATGGCGCCGCGTTTCACAACCCTACAACAAGAAAGCTCACTTGTCTGACTGCATTACGTGAAATTGTTAATGGCAGCGATCAAGTCTCAAGACAAGACGTGTTTATTAACATGCTCAGATAGCATAGTGGCGTCTGTCCGAAAGTGTTTAACTTTCTGATGTACTTAATGATAGCAGGGACAGTTGAAGGATTAATGTCGAAATCACGATCTCGAGATGAACAATCCAATCAGTGGTTAATTATCTAAATAGTTAACAGTCAATTACAATTTGTAATACTACTTGATTTATTGACAGTTGACTAATAAATAAGCCTGTTAACAGTTGCGACAATTTTTTATTTTTTTATTTATTAATATATTCCAAACTTTATAAAATAAAAATTTATTTAAAAAAAAACTTCTTACAGTAATATACTAATATTATTATGAAGGCGAACGACATTAAATTTTTTTAAAAAAAATTAAAGTGGAATCATATTTTTATTAAAATTGACACAATTTTCGCTTTCAGTATTTCATGTAAATGAACTTAGTAACTGGGAAGAATTGTTTTAAATTTATCACGAATAGATTGGACTGAATCAAGCGCTATAAAGAGCCTACTATTATGTCTGTTATGTTTACATACAAATGCGTAGTCTCGGGTTAAGGTGGTATACAATACTTTAGACCCCCGAAAAGCTAAGCGTACAAAATATTACGCACTAAAAGATAATTACCTATTTTCCTAAACATGTGTTAGTTTTACAAATACTTATATTTTATTAGCACTTAATTTTAGCGTATATCAATATAATATCATTTCATAAACATTGCCGGTACATTTTTATAGGTTATCCTTTCAAATTCAACCATAATTTATCGCAGTCAAAATGTTTAAAACCATTTACCACAAACGATCCAAACTTCATTGATCGAAATTAATGTTCAACATCTGCAAACAGCATAATTTTATCTTATATGTTTACTTAAATATTTTAGAGTTTATTTATTATTTTGATATCTAGCAGATTACAATATTTTTACTACAGAAGTATAGATAGACAATAACGGCAGGAATGTGGGCGAACGGAGGCGGTGACGCGCGATAATAAGTCATCATTCGACGAGCAACGTTTTGTAATACATTTATTGTGGAATTATATTAAGGGGATGCGCTGTGAACTTACTTTGAGCAGAGGCATATACGTTTATGAATATGTTATGACTTCCCCCTGAAGATGATCGTTGTAACATTAGCGAAATTTCGGTTTGTGATTAAATAAACTCAATTTTTCTTCCCTCTTGAAAATATTATTTTTTTATATATCTTTATTGTATACATGCAAAATTACAAAGGATGAGTCACAAATATGCAAATGATACAATAGGCGGTCTTATCGCTCGCGGCGATCTCTTCCAGACAACCATACATACATACACACACACACACACACACACACGCACACGCACACGCACAAGCACACACACACGCACACGCACAAGCACAAGCACAAGCACACGCACACGCACACGCAATGCACACGCACACGCACACGCAATGCACACGCACACAATATAAATATTCATATACATACATATACTTAGATATATTACTTAGCTTATGTACGAAAACGTTTATGTTAAAACATACACATTTACAGATTTTACTTCCTTAACACAACAAAGCTTTAGAATTTTATTTAACTCGAAAGATAGAATAACTATTCGACACTAGTTCTTGCACATAGTTTTGCAGATACATTTGGTACCTATTTTTCATTTCGCTTGAGAACTAGATATTTAGGACCACATTCACAAGTTCCTCGTAAAGTTTCGGATAGTAATCAGCAATTTTAAAAGTTTCTGATGAATATACATATATCGTGTATAAATATACACATATTTCTATCCAATACTTGTGAAACTGAAATCTGTAATTATTTGACGGATAACTTGACTGACTATAATCTCCTAGTAAGAGCATCAGCAAGCGGTAAAACTAGTCCTGAACCTAATTAACACCTGTGGGTAAACTTATTAAATCCAAAACTTCATCCATTAGTCATTTTGAGATTTATAGCATGGAAATCGAAATTTTTTAGCTTAACTATGAGGCTTAACTTAGTGATATTTTTTATGACACAACACACGAACACAAACAACTACTAATGTTCTCCTTGGCGATTACGGCTACGGCGGACAGCCAACTACGCAGGAGATATTATTGTGCACAAGTATGTGCGCAAACACAGGTGTACTCTCTGTTCCCTCTCACTCATAATCCGATGGGACAGTTAACTGAAACGATCGGGGAAAGATCAGGCGCAGGACCGACAGCTTTTCATGCTCTCCGAGGCACGGGGGTTCAAACCCCAACTTCCAAACTCCGAGCTATTATTAAGTATTTCTATAATCAGAAAAACTTAATAACGCTTTTTGGCCTGACCCGAGATTTGAACCCTTGACCTCTTGATCGGCAGATGCATGCGTCAACCGCTAGACCAACGAGGCAGATACACAGACTTTTTAAAACGAATTCATTGGTTTTATATATTAATCGTTCCATTAGTCATCATTCTCTATAAAGTTATTCGACGTTTTTTTATGAAAATCCAGTATCTGCACTGTGATCTCTACGCTATTTACTAGCTAATATGAATCAGAACCAAGTTTTATTAGAATATGTTAGAACATTTCGTCCGTCACATCCAAATTCTGTTTCTAAGGAATTCGCATGTGCTCTTGTCTATAATCCATTTAATAGTTTTGCACAAAACAGATGTGGCAAGTCGTTATGTGTCACTATGTACATATAATATAACACAGGCAACAACTACATTATCTGTCGAGAATTGTTCTGTTGCATATGCCGTGAACCTGTTTTTCAATTAAAATTTTGTTGCCTCTTTAGTCAAAGCACCACCAATCAAACATGTTGGTATGAAACAGATATAACGCATAGACTTTAACCGGGAAATAAGAACGGTCAACATACATCAGACAAATTAGTAACACGAAATTTATTTTAAATTCATACTAATTGGCCTCAATTACTACTTCTTCGCTGTTTGTTGACTGATGTGCTGCGTAGCATAGTTATGAGCTTATTTGCCTGCGATCATGTTGCCCTGATGTAACCTTTTCGTCTGTTATTTAAAAATAAAAAACACTGTTCGTTACAGCATTTTATTACCTTGAAGAATGTCCTCCAGTAGCTCAACTATACTTAGGGTCGTGGGCTCAACGCAACGACGGCAGCTCGCTAGTGGTTGGCAGTAAAACTCGCAGCAAGAATGAAAAAGAATTGAAGATGCTGACAGTTTTATTATGCATAAATAGTGTTGTAACTAGCAACTCGATGCCTCGCTTACGCTTAAATGAACTAATCGACTATTTATATGATATTGTCTTATGATTTCTACCACGTTACACTGCATTAAACACAACATTTATTAATAAGATTCACTGAACACCCGTTCAAAATACATAGAAGTATAGGGCCGGTTTCACCACAATCATTCTTATTTCAATAAATATTATTCATCAGCTATCAGTTCTACTCAGTTTTTAGCAAATAGAATATTTAGTGATCTATAAAATAATACGGTTATCTCACATATGATTCTCTATCCGAGACTTGTCAAACCAGTTCCTGATAAAAATGTCAAATAGTTAACTATCATATAACACTAATTGACAGTTAAAAGTTGTTGAGAAATATATGTGAATCTGACATGGGTGTCTCCAAGACTTATAAAACCGAAATCTGTAATTATTGGACAGACAAGTTCATAATAGTTTATTCTTATTTTTCCGACTAAATTTTCAACAAAATCTACTTTAATTATACATTAATCTCTATGTATGTAGCATTGTTTGACCAAATACTCTAACTTTGCAGACTTACCTATTGTTTAATGCTTTATTAACAATTTTTGTTGCTTTCTCAAGTACCTGTGTGACTGCAAATAAGGAATTGTCATAGCTTTATAACCATCTTCTCTAGAGTTAACAAATTAAAGACCCGTTTTAACTCCATAAGTAGATGCTGCTAAGCTTCATTTTACTTATTTAGTAGAATATAACCCTGTATTGCCGAAAAACACACTACATATCATACTAAAACGTCAAAAGAACATAAATAAATAATAGTGAACCACTTCACCGTCCTACTGTTGGTAAATAATGTGATTTACGAATTCCCATGAGAGAAAACGTCGACTCCACCTCTGAACTTATCAACTCACGATGACGTTAATCTGTTCCAGTTAGAGCATAACCTCTCTTGAGAGCCCATCTTATGAAGGCTCGTAACAAGTCATGATTGTAATTCTGAATGATCAGGAAATATCGATTGTACCTTTGTTCGGCTCATAAGGAAAATCTGTGCTGAAATAGCAACGCATTCATGCCTTTATTATTTACAACTCTAAGCACGTTTTATGCTCATTGACGCCACCGGTGTGATGAATTTCGCCTTCAAAATATATACGCATCTGTACATATCTGTGGTACAACTATACGCGTAAAGCCCGTTGAGGAAATTCACAACTACAATTATTCAAAACCTCAATTTTATTAAAACAATAAACGAATTAATACAATCCTGCTTTACAATATTTTACATGTTTTATTTGTTACTTAATAAGGTTTAGCTCTTTCCAATTTATTAAAAAAGTTTGATAGCAAATATAACTTAACATGAAATAAAACTTATAAAATGTCATTATGACATTATTACTTATTTTGAATACACAATGTTAAGTAAACATCATATCCCCTTAAAACGTTAATGTTTGTTTAATTAAATATAGTTAATAAGGACTAATGCAGGTACAATATTCAGGTCCTTTTAGGCATGCAATATCTATTAACATACTCGACATTACAAATTTTGATACCTTTATAATTATTATTTTACTTGTTTACTAAAATATTTCATCATACAAATCACACCTACGTTTAAGAGTTGTTTAGATTATTAATCTTTTTTTTCATTCTCATTGTATTTTATAATTACAAAAAAAGACAAAACAGTATGTAGGAATATCTCAAAGTAACTAAATTTTGATTAGATCTATATTCGGAAACAACATACTTTTACAGCCGTCTCATTCTGCTCGAATATCTAAGCACCATCTAAAAAAGTTTAAGCAAGAACTTTTCACTTTCTTTGAAACCTAAAAAACGTATACATAAATCAATAGACTCGCTACTATTGTTTAGACTGCAAAGATGACGTAAGACCCGAGCTTAGCAACCCTTATTACAGAGGCAGGAGGTATAACAAGCGAATCCCACGTTGGGCGCCAAGAGGACAAGGCTACGACCTCCGTACTGGTACAAACTCCTTAGTGGACTCGTTGTAGATTTTCAGTTTGATTTATTGAGAAATTTTACAGTTGGTATTACTATGTATTTATTGCTCGATGCTCGCTTCTATGTTCTATTTTAAGGGGATTACGTTCTTAATATTTATACACTTTGTAATGTCGAGTCCGTTATCTAAATATATCTATATGCAATTGCTTATATAATGTAAACTTTGTACAAGGGGTACAAAGTTTTTACGAAAATTACGCGAACGGTGGAGTATTTTTTTAATTTATTGATTGTTTTTATTTTTTTTATAAATTGACATGTCACAGTCAAGTCTTTAGAATAACAGTTCCAGTCATACTGGCCAATTCAATCTCTAAATTATCCGTGGATGTTGTGGTTTTATCGTGCGTTCATATTTATGTTTATTTTTTGCTCTGAATCCTAATTTCTTTCCAGAATATAAATAGCATAGTTATTACTCGTGACAGCAGCTGCCAGTGAAATAGACAGAGACCAAAATATTTATAAGTAGTGTGTAAATATACAGTTGATGGAGTCACTAAGAAACTAAATTTAATTATATTTATTGCCGTAGCTAAAGGTTTATACGAAAGGACGATCGAACTTTCAATTTCATATCTTATTGTAATTTATAATTCTTTTTAATTGACGTTATCTTTCTGAAAATAACCTGAAAAAATATACAAACTACAGAGTCGAGAGAGGTAAAGAAACGTGAGTACTTCTCAGTACTTATTAGTAAACAATTTATTTATACCCCGTAAGAAAGTAGGCTTGCTACAAGATTAACAGCTTGATAATAACTAGTTCTTGATGTTTATGAGAACGAGATACACTAGTTCTAGTTACCTTAGTTAACTATTTGGATTATAGAGTAAGAAATATATAAATGGAAACAAGCGCGTTTAAGGCAAAAAAGAAAATAGAGTTAAAAAATTAAAGGACCAATTGGCATTAAACCTTTTTGACTAAAAGTCTCACCTTATTATATAAACATAATAAAGCACGATGTTCTGTCTTTTACGTTCATTTACGAATACTTTTGTTGTTTCCTTTTTTCAGTACTAAGTGACAAAGGCATTACAGGCAACAGATGAACTCAACTTTTACATTTAGTAGCTGCTTAAAAAACGTGTAACGTGAACGTCTTGAGTATGCTGAAATTTGTTAACAGTGGGAGATAACAGCTTGGCCGGATAGATACAATGGTCTCACAGAAAATCAGTACTAAGAAATTATTTAGTTTTTCTTCGCCGTGTGAGTGAGTGACCAGAGGCCCAAACCTTGATCGACCTCGCAATAAACCTTAAAGGGCGATGCCGTGTGTGTCTCTCGAGTCGTATTTACCCACGGGTAGCCAGTTACCATAGAACTCGCTGCTCATTTCCCTCTTTGAAAAAATTAGTTAAATGAAAGGACAAAGTCAAATCTCCGTAGACTTGCCTAAATTTGACGTAATAGTAGGAGATCCGAGTTCACCTAAGGTAAGATCGACCTTCACGTTTACATCAATGTATCGAATTTGAGTCAGTAAACATTAACTGAAAATTTAAAGTGACTACACTAATTAAATTTTTGTTAACTTCACTGTATTACAAATTAATAGCATTTACACTCTTCAAATAATTTGATATCATTACAGAATTTACAGTTTGACTACCTCGTTGGTCTAGTGGTTAGCGTAAGCAACTGCAGATCAAGAGGTCTCGGGTTCGATTCCCAGGTCGGACTTTTGTTGGGTTTTTCTTACAAGAAATTCTTAATAGTAGCCCGGAGAGAAGTTTCCTCCGGCTCAAAACACTATACTCCTGACAATTCTGATGTTGAATAGTGTCTTTTTTTATTACTTTTCCTGTACATTTATTGTTTAAAAATATAGATTTTCTATTAAATTTTAAACTTTCACGTTCCATGATATAATAAGTATTTTCACGGGAATTATCGCAATCACTAAACACTTAGAGTTTTACTACCACTACAAACTCCGGGTGTTTATAAAATAGACTGCAGCTACGGAAGTTCTTACGTAGGCCAAACGAAACGTATTATTGCTGAAAGGGTCAAAGAACATATCGCTGCTGTGAAGAACAGACAGACGAGCAAATCGGCGATTGCAGAACATGCACTCGATGCAGGCTTCAACCACTGGATTGAATTTCACCACACGCAAGTCCTCTCCACCGCACGTCACTTTTATTCAAGAGTTACGTGAAGCGATTGAGATTAAAAAGCATAAAATTTTCAAATCGGTAGATGGTTTTAAATGATGTACAGCGTGGAATCCAGTGTTAAAAAAGAACCGCTTTTCTGCGCAGTCGGATAAACACCAGAAAAGGAACACAGCGGTTTTCTAACAGAATAGGGACACTGTTAGTGTGGCATGTGACGGTACATGGCGAAACAAATTTAGCAATAATATCGAAAATTGGTTGGTGGATGAAGAACCTTCTACTTCGCGGATTCGACGACGGACAGCGTGCGCCACTGAGCCAGTCAGCCTGTAACCTCGGCCAGTGCAACATGGTCGAAATGTCAAGCAAATCAGAGGTATGTAATACCTTTAAATAAGTGATCGCGTTAATTCCCGTGAAAATAATTATTATAACATTTTTTTCTTTTAATTTTTTTATTTTTATGTTTGACGGACACTTTTCATTGCTATACTTTGACAAATAGATTTTAAAAAAATAACAAATAAAATCAATAAATAATTAACTCGCTCCAAAACACTTCTTCACAATTTTTTTCGACACGACTCTCTGTCTTACATAACACTTGCTCTAATTTTTTAGTTTAAAAACCTCGGCAACCTGGGTGTTTTATGTTACACATATTATGTACTTTCCATTGGCGTGAAGTTCGTTTGGATAACATGTAGATGAAATTAAGAAAAAAATAGATTTTATAAGTTTAATTAATCATATTCATGAACGTTTTTTAGGCAGCTCACATGCTTTATAATCAGAAACTTATTTTATTTAATATAATATAACTTTCATTCGGATAACAAATGGATGAATGTCGATCTTGCCTCGCATCATAGACCATAAGAATAAAATTACCATTAATTCATTTAATACTAAATGGCAATTCCAAACGAGGTAGCGAGTCTTAGAATTTCCTCATATCAATCTTATGAATAACGACAAACTGTCTAGGTCATTGCAAACCCAAATTCCTTTTTTTGCGTAATCAGAGCCTCAATCGATAAGTAGGTTAGGCTCTGTCCTTGCCTTTTGACAATAGAACATTTTATTGCAAAAGTTTATTCGAGGATCTATCGCAACATTTATGTATTTTATTCCATAAAATCATAGCGGCTCATAGCCCAGTTGCACTCGGTGATTAGAAACAATCATCGAGGGCAAGCAACGATGGCGCGGTCAGTACCTGGATGGGTGACCGCTGGTGGCATGTTACCATGAGCGTCTCCGTGATTCGGAGGTCAGATTAAGCAGTCGATCCTGGTTGTTATCATACGATAACAGTCGTGAAGCTTAGTTGGAGGCCTTCGGGCGGCTTGAAAACATCCAACGCCAAGATTTACGTAGCCACTACGTATTTTTGCCAGTCCCCAACCCGCACTTGGCCAGCGTAGGGACGTATGGCCTTAACCCTCTCCTGAGAGGAGACCCGAGCCCAGCAGTGGGACATTATGGGTTGTTGTTTTTTTTTTTTAAATCATACAACCGTATAATATTAGTTCTTTCGCAGGACGTGCTCCATGTACATATCATCAGCTTTTATTAGTAAACTGTTCAAAATAGGCCTTGGAAATAAAGTTTCGGTATAATAATATCACGCTGGCAAGAAGAGTTTCTATAGGGTTAAGGCTCAAGTTTTCCTACTCTTTGCGGTAATGTTGTCAGCTTGGTCGGTTCTAACGACACTCACCTGAGGCATGGGATGAATAGAAGTGATGATAGTACGTATTTTGAATCCGTCATCATATGCACATAACTTTAAATTGAAAAGGCTATTTAACTAATGTATCCAATCTGTAATATGTGACTCACCTGTTGCCAGACGTGATACGGAAATCGATGCGCGATAAACGCAGAGGCAATCGTGTGCATAGTTGGTAGAAGGATGCCAAATGCTGCGGCTACGGGTGCGCCAACGGGGAGAAGAGCGTACGCTGCAAACACGGCCCATACGACGTGAGCCGCGCCTTCAGCAGCCGCACCGGTGTTCCAAGCTGGTAATGTAGCACCTAGAGCGATGCCACCTCCGGCTAGTGCTAGCCAACAGGCTCTTGGCAACCGACGCTCTGGTGCAACACCAGCGCGGCCACACCACCACGCTAGACCGCTGCATAGAAGCGCGTGCGCACTCAACACTCCAACCTGCATTAAACGAATAAATCAATCAACATTAGATACTGCGACATTTTTCTGTAATTTTTTTAGAAAGTCCAGAAAACGATACAATTCAAAGTCATTTTGTGACATAAATATACGTAAAGTCATTGACTACTTTCACTTGCGTGACTGTTAGTGGTAATTTTTCTCAATTTAAATTAATACCTCAAGACATAAAGAGTATATCTTAATCTGAAATACTTATTAAGTTTAATGGCTTAATATGTTTCAAATGTAAAGTATTATTTACACCAGATTTCCAGATGTAAATAGGTACTTGAAAAGTCAAAATTTTATTTAAAATTACCTGAGGAGCCCTGCGCCAGCCGCGGGTGACATCGACGGCGGCAAGTGCGGCGGCGAGCAGCGCCCAAAGCGCAAGAGCTGATCCGACAGAAGTACGTTGTAGCTTGCAGGCGTAACGAGCATACAACTCCTCAAGCTCGGCGGACTCAAAGCGGCGGCGCGCAAGCAGTCGTGAAAACGGCCCGCGCGCCGACATCGCCTTCACCGCGTGGTCCATGCCGCCCGCCACTGTCTCACCTTGTCACCACACACACATCCAATACTACCCGTCGCTTCATCTGAAACAATTCAAAGTTTCATTAATAACTCAATTATTACATAAATACAACGAAATCGTATTGTTAGAGATACTATCAATAATAACTGACAATATTTTGGATAATTGTTAGCACAGTGAATTTTCTTAAAGATTAATGTTAACTATAATTTATTTAAATAAGTGAATCCATATTAAATTCGTAACACTAACAAATATGTACGCTATAAACA
The DNA here is from genome assembly GCA_003709505.1 of Hyphantria cunea. Taxonomy (NCBI): domain Eukaryota; kingdom Metazoa; phylum Arthropoda; class Insecta; order Lepidoptera; family Erebidae; genus Hyphantria; species Hyphantria cunea. The sequence goes on along the minus strand of PKRV01001647.1, from coordinate 826,628 downwards.
TAACGACTTTGATTTACATAAATCGTGATTCGTGACTTCCCTAAATCAAAATGTCAAGCCTTTGAGTTAAACAAATTGATTATACATTAAAACCGAAAAAAAACTATAACTATATTTCAAAGTCTCGGTCATTACTTTTAATTATATACTGATATACGTAAAGAAAAACGAAGATTCGATCTTTAGCTTTTGCCTTGAAAACAATCGATTTAATGCTTGAAGAGATACTTGACGCTGCTCTTTCAATACTTGGTTAGACACTTTGGGCATTTTTCATTTGGGATGGAAAATGGTAGACTCAGTTTCCCCTACCAAACACCAAAACTAGAATAAAACAACCACTATAAAGTCTTAGTTTAACTAATTTAAACATACATATATGTATAAGTATATTGTAATAATACTTGGTTTTCTCTTTTCAGTTCATTACTTTTAAGCAGTCGGGTTTTTATTATTACCACAAATTGAAGTAAAAAACCAATAGATTTAAATTTGCAGTTAAATTCTAAACTTGATTAAAATTATATTATTTCAGTTAATAAATTCTCAATTTTCAAAGTAATATAACGTAATAAATTTAGTTTTCATTGCGACAGCACTAAATTTGATTTTGACATTACTATAAATTAAGTGCGAGAGTATTGTCAATTCGTTAAATCTCCTGACAGAACATTTTTAGTTTTTAGAATATTTATAAATGTTTGTTTACGCAATACAGTTTATATGTAACATAATAAAAATCGAATTATACACTAATAACAAACGTTACTTTTGACGTAAACAGCTGATAAGTACATACTTGAAATACAATAATAACACAACATAAATACATCTTTAACAAAACCTTTCACTTGAAATGACTAAACTCATATTAAGTTGGGTATCTTATTTATCATCAACAACCTTTTAAAGTCCAATGCTAGACAAAGTCCTCTCCTTCGAAAGCAGGTTTTGACCTGTCCTTCGCAGCTTACTCTAAAGTCTCCTCTTACGACAAGCACAGAAAAGCATGGTGATAGTAACCAAGAACCACTAAAATTATCTATTTATCTGATGAAATGGGATTCATAGAGTATAAAAATAGTATTTATTTTCATATTTAGAGCGAGATTAATAATTAATTAACAAAATAAAACTACAAAATACAGCAATCCGCCATGTTAACTAGCACACCAATCAGAGCGAGTTATGTCACTTATGTATAAAGGTACTTTTTTCGGATATAATCAACGATCACTTTGATGTTTGTAAGAGTTATAATTGAAACTGTTTGACAAATGGTGACGTCACATCTTACACTAACAGACGCCATGACACCACCGAGCGTTTTCTCGTGAATTTTAAACTTAACATTTAAATGGCAATTTTTTCTTACTAAAACTTGTAGTAATATAAATGTTTTTGACAATAAGAGATACTTCCGAATATCGTAAAACAGTTTTTCAAATTTCGTCATCATGCCTATTAAAGGGGTATCTTATTCAACTCTATCAAATATATAATTTGTAACAGTATTCGTAACTTAGCACGGCAAAACTAACACAATTAAAACAATAAACTAAAGTCAGTAACTAATATAGTCCTAATTTATACAAAACAGTATTACCTATCAAATTATTTTTTGAGGTACTATTACTAATTACTTGTCACTTAAGCTCAAGTAAGCATTATCAAAGTTGTTTTAATCTTAAACCATACTTAGCACAAATACGTATTGTTTACAGTAGGGGAAGGACATTGTAAAATTGTTGAACTGGATGAGAAGTCCTTTGTATTTTATACATGCCTTTTATCCTATTCTATTTGAGCACGTTTTCCGCCATATTAAATATGCTGTTTGTACATGGAGGCTGTTTTGCTTTCAAGTTGTGGCTGCCATTCGTAACACGTAGTGTGGCGTCCCTGGTGTAGCCGCGAGCCATAGGCCACGTCTCAATTTTCAACATTTCCTTTACGAGACACGAACCTAAACTTTGTTCCTTTAAGTAACCACTTAAAGTTTCTTCTCTTTCAAGTCTATTCACATTAACCCATTTAAAATGTTGTGGAATGAAATAAAGAAAAACTCATCTCTCACTCACGTTCCTATATTTTTTTACTATTTTAGCTTTTGATCGCGGCTCCGCCTAGCAATGTGTTGTCTTTCCTCAAGAATCAAAGTATCTCCATGCCAAATTTGATTAAAATGAGTGCAGTAGTTTAGCCGTCCAGGGTAACAGATAGATAGATAGAGTTACTTTCCAATTTTTGATATTAGTATGGATTTATAACCAAGTCGCTCTATTTCAATTTAGGAGAAATGTCGTTTATCTTGACAAATAAATTGAAATAATCAACAGACTGCCTCGGTTGCGCAGTGTTACCGTATGCGACTGCTGTGCAAGGTCTCTGGTTGGATTCCCGGGTCGAACCAAATATTTGTATGGTCAGCAAATATTTACATACATATTATTACGTATGTAGTTGTCTAGTACCCATAATACAAACTCTTCTTAGTTTCGGACTACGACGAAATATTTATTTATATATTATTTATCTTAACTGTGTTTACAATCATTTACTTAACATCATTTAATATAAACGAGAGTTTAGAATCAATCTTATTAGTTTTCAGACACCCCACGTATTAGTCGTACCACTTGCTTAATTATTATAATAAAAAAAACGTTTCTGCTTATTTTGTGATGGTTTCTCTAATATTAGTACCTAGTATCTAACGAAACATGCATTGCAGGCTTAATAAACCCATACTTTTCGTTAATGTTATAGGATTCGCACTTGAAACTGAAGTCATTATCATGATCTCAGCCGAAAGCCGTCCATACATAGACACTAGCCTACCCCAAAGTTCGCTACAACAACCAGCCCTGTGCTGTTTTTATCCAATGGTAAACATAAATAAAAACGAAATGTAATACGTATTTTCTTTATGCAAAATCTTAATGTTGCGTATCATGATCATAAGGTATCATTTCGGTAACATTAAATTTTTCGTTAATTCTACGTGAGACGCAGGATCTCGATATGATTTTCATTTTAATCTGTAACTTTCGATTTTAGCAGACGCTAACTTAGAGTAATAAAATAGTTATCATTAAAACGACAAGTTTTAATCAATATTAGCAGCCTTGAAATAAGTAAGCAGGACCACTTATCATTTTTCAAGGTTCTACAACAGAAAAGAGTAAACTCTATGGAGTCGCTTTGTTGTGCATGTCAAATAGACAACAACAAAGTCCATTTTTCTCCATTATCCAAGTAAGGCAAGTAAATATTTTAAGCACGGAAAATTGACAGTTACTTAGGCATATCAAGAAAAAAACTTTTCTTTCATTCTTGAAAGGACTATTTTTTTTTAAGTAGAAATGGTCAGAATTCTTCGAGAAACGATTCTCGAGATTGACATATGCTATGACCTATTAGTCAACTGTTTTTAAAAAATATAATTGAAAATTAAAATATCACCTTAGCCATTGACGATTTCATCAGTTTCGGGCCATCAGACCGTTGGGAAAAACTACAACTGACTAAGAAGACAGTCAATAAAATAGCGCTTTAAACATTTCTATAAAATAAATAATCAAAACAGCTCTAGGCTTACTTAAAGATGGTAAAATTATTATTTATTATTTTACATCAAAAAATAACCATGACGTTTTATTTCTGCAACTTCGTAATTCATTTTAACCTTTAATTACTGTGGATAGATATTATTTTCTACCGCAGAAAGCACGATGAGTAACGTATTAAATTAGTTACGAGTACGGGCTAGGCGCGGCCACGGTGTCTATAAAATTAGCATAATTGAGTTAGGTGCCTGCATTTAAAAGCTAATGATCCGCGATACCAATGTGGAAATTTTTAGAATATCAGCGCACTCGTAAACAGAGCATGATGTTCAATAATATAATATATACCTAATATACGATACATTTATTTTCTGATGATACCAATCAATTATGAAAATTCAAAGATATCTCTGCGAGTAAAAGTAGGTAGGTAGAACAAACCGCAATCGGCCTTATTTACGTTAGTGACGAAACGTTGAATACGGTTACGTTAATTAGTTAAAGGGTTTATCGATTATTTTAAAGTACTGGTTAGTGGTCACCGCTGCCTATTGCGGCTTTTTTGCAGACATTAATAGGTTCATGGTCACTTGAATATCTATTAATTATTTAAATGTTGTAGAGCATGCTTCGTAGAGGAATTCCACCATCATTCAATAACTTTAAATGTTGTATTTTAGATTATTGACCAGTACATCTTGAGCTATCATTGTATAAAACTTTCAACACTAAATTTGCCCTTCCTTTTTTTTAATTTAAAAAAGGGTAAGTAAGAAATTTATATAAAAGGCCTTCTATACCATATCGTTGATTATATAGGTACATCCTACTCCAATTTATTCTTGTAGTTATTTTCCATCGGAAACAGTCACTTCTTGGTCAGATTCAAGAGCCCGCGAGAGTACCTAAGTTGACTTCTCCGCACAAGAAAAAGCTGTAATACTGACAAAATTCTGGCGTGGAGTACTGAGGGTGAACACATTCCTAAATGTATAAGGCCCCTTTTTTAAATATACCCTTATAACTGTCATTTGGGTATAGCGGTTATCACAGTCATGTCAACTGATAAGTGACACTGTACGTGACAACTCCGGCGTCAGTGGGTCTATCCTGCTGTAGTACCCCAAAAAAATTTACAGCTTTATACTTAGTTCATTAGAAAGAATGTCATCATTGGCAGCAAAAAAAAATGTTGACAGCTCAGGCTTCGTCATTCAAATAATAGTTTAAGCATAGTTTAAGTGATGCTGCATAAAGTGTACACAGACGTTGTAGTAGCTTTAGAAGGAAATTCTTATCTATTTTTAATGCCTGCAACTATAAGTTGTTAAGGCAGTAGTTGATAATATTTTTTGATAAATTTCGAAAACTATTCTTATGATTATATATTATTATGTTTAGCGTTGATGTCGTATTTTTGTTTTGTTCTGTATCTTAAGCAATTTTTTTGTAAATTCAGAGTAGGTAATTTATTATAGGACGTTTATTAACGATGCAGTATGCTTCTGTCTTTCACCTTTGACAAAGTAAAGGTTCACATCCATTGATCACATGCCAAGAACCTCGATACTTAATGGTATCTTTAATGGTCTCCATAATCATGTTAATATGACCCGTAATGCGATAACTGTACTTATCGGCCATCATTTACGACGTAAATTGACAGGCATCGTAAATTTAAGAGATGTCGACACTTGAAACAGAAGAAAATTTATTCACTAGTAAGAGGTTATCATTATAACAACTCACAGCACAACAGTAATTATCCCAAAACAAAATCAAGCAAAAAAAACACATTACCTCCCCGAACCGGATGCTAACCAGGGTCTTCGCGATTTAAATACCAAAATTTGTACATAATCATTTTGGTACCACTTACGTAATTTTCTCCTAGACAAACTTAATTAAATAGGGTCAATTGGGAATAGATACAAATATTAATAGAGATTGTGAGCTACATCTCTCATCTCATTCGCATAACTGTTGCCGCCAAGTCCTAAGAAAATATTATTTAACGCTTAGTTTGATATAGTTATGATTTAGTTTTTTTTATTTATGTGTAGAAGTACTAGTAGTACTTTACAGCGGTACAGTAGTTTTACCCTTATTAAGGTAATTATTCAAATAGTATTCATTTGCTTTTCCTTTGTGCGATTTCAATATGCTCGACTCGAGTAAGCAGATTAATTAGTACTATGCGTCCAGAATAGTATTATCTAATGGCGCAAAAATATGTAGGTACTTTTATTGGAAAAAAATTGAACATGACTAGTCATGTTTAAATGGAATATTTACTGATGATATTAATCCAGAAGTTGCAGATTCCTCACTCAGAGTTCTTATTAATTTCGGTGACCAAATGGGGTCACATACGCGTTATTTATTAATCTGTTTTTGGTTTCCGTTTACCGAGTTCCCTTTAATGTGGTTGTTTCTATTTGAATACTCCGCTCCGTTTTATCGCCATCGCAGCGCAGACGGTAAGCAATCAACGTATAGTCCGTTTTTAGTTTGATTGCTTTTGTTCTGGCAACTTCAATTTCAACAAAGAGCCCCTTGGCCTACCGGAGACGAAAGTCAATAACAATGAATGAACTCGTATAGAAAGGTCATTAATTTCAAGTTACTCTGAGGTTAGCAACTGTTTTGCAACGTAAGTAAAATTGCAAATTTTGTTAGTACCGATTAATAGCCCGAGAAGTAGGTATTATATGACTGGGATACAATAAAAAGAATTGCCTTAACCTAATGTAGTGTGAAAAATATAACTTTTACATCGGGTGTCTATTAGCTGATCGACCCAAAAAATTAATATTAGTGAATCAAATCCACTTTCAAGTATAATAATAAGTAGCTAAATATGCACTAAAACTTATCAGTTCAGGGACTGATCAATCGGTAGTTCTAGGTTCTAAGTTTTACAATGTTTTCATTATTGACCGCCTTGGTGGCGCAGTGGTAGGGTACGCGACTGCTGTCCATGAGGTCTCGGGTTCGAATCCTGGGTCGGACCAAATGTTTGCATGATCTGCAAATATTTGTTTCGGAGTTTGGGTGTTTTCTATGTATAATATGTATGTATTTACAAAAAAAAATGTATTTATGTATTCATATCAGTTGTCTAGTACCCATAATACAAGCTCTGCTTAGTTTGGGACTAGGTGGCGTTGTGTGTTAGATGTCCGAAATATTTATTTATTTATTTATTATTATTATTACTGATTGATGAAAGTGAAAAGAAACTCATTTAAAAAATCTATAATGCATTAAACTAAAACTGTATTTAAAATATCGTATAGACGGTTTTAAAATACTAGTTTTTTAGGTCAGAAACATGAACATTTAAAATTTTAAATGTTTGTTAGTTTCATTAGCTTTAAAGTAAATTCTGATATTCAATTAGTTTTGTTTAGTACATCATACTAATATGACTATTTTTCAACATTGGGTATCGAATAAAGCGACGAATTCTTGTAGAAATTTGAGGAAAAGACTGTGTAGTCATCTTAACGCAAACATTATAAATCAGTCTATTGTTTGATGCTAAAAAAATCATGTTATACAAATAATTGCATTATGAGCACGGTCATTTGTTCTTAGTCTGGCTTTCATTTATCAGTAATATGAATTTTACTGAATATGTTTTTACTGCTATACAGGTTCTAAGGTTGTCTGTAAGAGACCTTAGATATGATAAGGCTCACTATTGCAATGTTCCAGATTGTATAACACTTTATATAAAAATTATATGCCATTCTATTTGTTTAAGTTAACTTATTTTTTTTATTTTAATTTGATCAGGGCAGAGGTAAAAGTAACTTCCGAGCCGACTGTTAAAAATAGGTCACTCAGACATCGTGGCAATCAATATTTTTTCTATTGAAATTTTTATTGTTTTTTTTAGAGATTAAAAAGTATTTTGAAGATCAAAGACGCTGGGTTTCTATAGATCTTTTAGATTTAGTAAAAATGAATGTTAAAACCTAACCAGTACAATAAATCTACATCTTGAATACACTTTCACGCTGTTAATTTTTTTAGATGATTTAAATCTCACATCTTTTTATATCTTTCCGCAACCCACATAAAGTAGTTAAATACTTGAATTTTTATTAGCTTAGAAAGCCTTCAACCACATAAGATTTATAAGACAGATTCAGATCATTACATTAATTACGTCAAAAGGTAAACTCGTATTAAATGCGATCAAATGCGTATATAAGTCAACGAAAAGTAATTATAACTCACACTTGTGAGCCTGAATCTCAAAACTGTAATATAGATTTGGTCACATCCTGCGGTCTCAATGCCTGAATTTCATGAGTGTGGCGCTAGCGTGTAGAAGATGCGTGAAGAAGTGCTATTGGACCCGTCAACCGCGACGCGCCAATACCGCGTTTTATTCGCCATCGCAGTGCTTTCCGAGTTTATTGACCCGTCGACCGTGACCCCCTCTCCCCTCTCTAACGTCGTCTGCAGCACAATGTTTACCTGCGACAAATTAGATCGGGATTTGTCGTCTGCGGCGTGGATCGTATCAAATGTTAAAAATTATAAATATTTCATGTCTAAGGAAACATAGCAATATTCAATAAAACGTATGGTTTAGTTTTAATTTTATCATAGAACATGTGGTTTAGGTTCAATTTCTTTTATCTGTAGGTACACAGTTGCTTATTTATTTACTAATGCACTATGAAGTTCTTCAAGACCATAATGTAAAAGTTTTGCTAGGTAAATTACAAACTAACACCGCTAACATTTAAAATTTATTAAAAGTGACTATGATGGAATGAGATGGAAAATCCATTCGGATCTCCGGCTCCTCCGGGCTGAGGAGCCAGGTTTGTGGTGATTCCACTAAAAACCACCCGACGGTCGGTCTCAAGCACCCTTCTCAGAGGCGGACCCGGGCCATGTTATTTCAGACTATCCTGGGCGAAGGCTTTCCCTTGCCGTATCCTTCATGCCTAAAAAATTTTAGTGAAAGTATTTAAAAAAAAAACTTATTAGATTTACTTCGATCACTTGTTACTGACTAACTAGAAAGTATAGAATTTCACTTGTATGGTATTAAGTTTGAAAAGTTTACTGAAGAAGCCTTTAATACAAAGTGATAATATAATCTTCTTAGTAATGGCCTTTTACTAGATTTCTAAATGACATTAGTACTAGTTATAAGGACAAGGGTCTTTAACAAAATTATGTAGGGAAATAAAAACTTATCAGAATACTTTCTGACAACATGTTTATTCCAATAAAGATAAAGAAATATCTTACATAATGGAAGTTGCGCCTCATTTTATCTCTAATTGGATTGTATTGCCAGACGAAAGGGCCGCTGCTTTCGGGAGTGGTTTGGACTTTATTGTGTTATCTTGTATTTAAGTACGTCTAAGTGATGCATGTTAAAAAAATAAGGTGTTAACAGTAACATCTTACTGTGAAAGGAAAATCTAAACAAACGTCCGGCTTTTCAAATTGGTAGCATTATCAATATCTATAAATACTATTTAGATGTCTTGTCGAGCCTCGGAAAGTACGTTAAGCCGTAGATCTCGGTTGTCATGAACACCCGCGGCAATCCTTATTGGGAAACCAGTGCCCTCAAATATACTGACCATTAGTTCAAGCTTTGAATTCAGTTCACCCTCAGGATTGCGGAGGTCCGATAACAGTCGCTCCGTGTAAAAACTGATATTCAGGTAAAACAGGTTGGACTAGTAGCCGACCCCAGTTGTTTTATCTGTGTGTATTACGGAACACATCTAATTGTGATGCGGTCATCATTCAGACTCCTCTTTGTATTATAACATACATAAAATGTGTTTAGATATATGCCATAGCTGGTTTTTTAAAACCCGATAGACCGATAAACATTTGCTACTAAAAATCTCAAAAATAACGTATAAAAAACTAAAAAATATATATAAAGTCACACGTATTTCCCAGAAGGGTAAGCAGAAACGATTGATCTCCACTTAAAACGGTCCTAACACTTCTATTTTGCTTCGTCCGTCTTCTGACACTTCCACACACTTTCGCTCTAAAAATTCCTTTCGTGAGTATTCTATTATCCATTCTCTCCAAGTGGCCAAACTAAATACTAATGACTACATTAATACCAATAGATATCTAACCACTACTTTAAGTTTTCCGCTGAATAATGTTGATTTCACCGTTGATCTATGAAACAAGTGTTGTAATGTAGACAAATAGATACCTCTTTCTGTTTGTACTTTTGAGTATACATATAGGATGTGAATTCAGCTGTCATTGTACCGACACACGTCTCAGTTCAAGGACCAATTGCCATGAACGTCGACCCACATCTCAATATATTCGGGTTAGACTGTTGGGTCAACGATTCTTATTTATTTTTTATCTTCTCTATTGTACGCTATTGAGAACATAAGTATATATTTACGTAGAATATATATTTAACATTCTGTATGTCCATTTCAGTCTAAAACGCTAATAACGGTACTATTAAGAATTACATGCCGTCTATATTACTTTTACCCGATGTAAGAGAAACCTTAATAATTGAATATAGGGGTGTTATCGGATCAAAAGTTGAAAGATATACCTATATATATATTATATTTAAGTAACTATATATTTAAGTAAATTGTCTTAGTTTAACGCCTAGGTTTACATCCCTACCCGAGATGGGCTGGGTACAAACTCAAAAGCTTACAGCGTGGATTTTTAAGCGGTGTTTACTAGTAGATAGAGTTATTCTTTACAATTTGTTAAATTTTTGTGTATATTGGCTAAAATAAAACGATATTTGTTGAAGATGTCAGAAAACAAAACTGTACATCTCAGAGAAACATAGACTATTATATATTCCGTAATGCACCCGTGCAAAGCTGGGTTGCTAGAATAGCCCATGTTACTCACAAATAATGTGGCTTTCTATGAGCAGAAGAATTTTCAAAATCGGATCTGCAGATCTAGAAATAACCATAAAACACGCAAACTTTACCTCTTTATAACACTAGTACCTATATAACAGCGCATTGAATACAATTTAAACTGTAGCCATTTAGACAGACGTACTTTAAAAATGAAATATTCTGCATTACGGTATTGCTAAGTAGATAGAACAACGGTAAAAGTAAATTGGCTCGTCTACCGCGTGCATAAAAATAATTTCATAGACAAATGTACGCCTTAAACTATTAACATACAAAATAAATTTATAGTCTTCAAGTTACATTATTCACAACAATAGTAAATAATACTATTTGAATACTAAGACTTTTTTTTCACTTCAAATACGAAAATATGTAGTGTATTTGTACATGACGTGTCTTCAGACTACTCGCTGATAGTCGAATCGAAAATAGAATGTCACCTCGGAATATGAATAAATACAGAGAGTTATTCACAACAGGGCAATAACATTGCTTCCGTCAACAAAAATAAATTTATCGCGCAAAATCTTAGTCCCACATTGTTGATCCAGCTTATACAAAGAGATAAAATGTTATCTAAGTAGCGTAAACTATTGTTTGTTTGTTTAATATATCATCAACTCGATCTCCACAATGACCGCGTACAGCATTTCCATTGCCTGCACTGAAATCTTTACCAATCACAACGCCAAATGCCGAAGAATTGATTTGAAGTAAACACACACCAGACTCATTGCCTTCTTATAAAAATACAAGAAACTTGGCGACATCCTGTTATACATTTGTGCTATATACATTATTAAGCTCGTTGTGGCTTTTTCCAGCGTAAAAATAAATGATTGCTACGCAGTGACAACTGGCCCTGTCATACCATTACTTTTGGCTTCATTTCAAAATATATCTTCATATTTGAATTACGTAAATAAATGTCCTTGGTGTAGTGTCCTTCCGTTGACCCCCTAGACGAGTGATCACGGCCATGTTAGGCTCGGGTTACAAATTTAATGATTAGATATAAGATTTAGGTTACAACAAATTATGACAAGAGTACGTTGATCTTTGTTATCTTTACTCTGATATGAAGCGCCATTGAATAGTTTTTACATTATTTACTTTGATTCGTCTATCAATAATAATACTTAAATTCATCATCAGCCCATCGCAGTCCACTGCTGGACATAGGCCTCTCCAATTTCACGCCACTTAGTTCGATCCATGGCTTCTCGCATCCAGCTCCTGCCAGCCGTCTTGCGCAAATCATCGCTCCACCTGGCTTGTGGACGTCCTACACTACGTTTTTTTAAATTATAACATCAATTTATGTATGTATGTGTTCCTTCTTCTTCTTTATGAGATGAGCAAAGGTTTTAATTTTCGGCAAGGGAATAATGATGAGCCAGAAACTGACGTACATTTTTCAACATTTTTATCTGCCAGAACATATGAGATAGCTACTAAGTTGACTGGCAAGTCAAGTTCGTCTATTTTAATCAAACATCATGGTCACATATAAATTAGTATAAAATGACACGGCATTACGTCACTGGACTGCTGTCAACACATTATACATTTTTATATTTGGTTTGATAATTATAAAATTAAAATACAATGAAAACTACACTAAAATAATCATTGCATTGTACCTATCCCTATTCCATGACATAGTGCCCGAACTAGTGTTTAGTTCTTGCTTTGCTGTAAAGGTCCCTTCGATCCTTTACAACCATTTAAATAACGAACATGAAAAAACAACACTTTTTGGGAGTAGGGAGTTTAAAACCTCGGAGCGGCACGCATTGGCGCGATGAAACGTCTTAAACTTTACGCCATCTGTTCAGACAATCAGTAAAACTTTTCCATAATGTTATAGAGGGATTGCAAACTTTGCTAAACCGCATTATGCCAGCTGCAGATGAGCTCCTTATTATTATGATAAGAGTAATTTTTCGGGGCTCCGGACCGATGGGCCAAGGTCGTCGAACAGTGGGTGCCACAGGGTGGACGCCGACGACGAGGCAGACCCTGATGAACATGGCGCGACGGTCTTGACGCCTATCGACTGGTTGGAACTGGCCTTGAATAGAGAGAAGTGGCTTGTTGCAGGGGAGGCCTTTTGCCCAGCAGTGCGACACATTAGGCATATAAAAACAAAGAGTAATGCTTTTCACTTGCTTTTCTTTATCTCTAAGTGTTAGTATGATTATCCATCATATATATAATACGCGATAGAATAACTTAAAACATTAATTTTAAATTCATAACCTGTTTGGAACACTAAAAACTAGATGTAGATTGCAATGCGTGTCTGGCAAAGGAGCGCATGTCAGGCGTTGCCGCGTTCCTAACATATTTATTATGGAAGAATATGTAAATTCTAAAATAGTTATATATATTAAATATAACTGTTATCAGACAAATTCTTTTGTTATAATTTTCAAATCAAGTTTAACAATCTGTTACAAAATAGATCGTTTTCGAAAAGCTGTAGCTACCTGTCATATATTATGTCAAAACAAACTTGTAATCTAGAAAGATTGATTATAATAATAAATAGTTGTTGAACATTTCGTTAGTGAAATATAGCTTTTATAATGAGCAGCAGCATAATTAGCTCATTAATAACCAGTTGCGTTGCTAACTACGGCAACCGTCATTCACAGGCTCACTAGGGCATCATCCGCGTTCATCTGTACGTAGACTACGTAGTTATAAGGCGTTCCATTAAAACACAATAAGGTGTTGTAAAGATATTACGGTAAATAATATAATCACCTAGCCCGTAATCATTAAAAGTGCGTTTGAAGTTATTTCAATAGAAGTGAAAGTGGAAAAGCCCTCGTGAGAACGCAGCTTTAAATCTGCTTTGTTCTCTCTGCCATAGTGCTGCTGTTAATTAGACCAAAACTCTATATTTACAAATATAACTGCTCAGCTTATCAATTTAACTATGAAAATATCCTATAAATATGATAAACGCGAAAGTTTGTATGGAAGGATATTTGTTACTCTTTCACGTAAAAACTACTCAACGGATTTGGATTAAATTTTACAGTAATATAGCTGATACATCAAAATTACACATAGGCTACTACTTACCCCGATAACCGATATATACGTGGGCGGAGCCGCGGGCATGAACTAGTAGGTTAATAATGTAAATTTGCTAAATCTTTACCCCTCCTGAAATATCTTTGCTAAATTTGCTAATACTGTAAATTTAAACGAAAGTTAGGTACTCTGTTACGTCTCCACGGATAAATCACTTAAATTTGATTCTTGAGGAAGGACAAACGTTACTTATTACCGCGATATCCGTCATACACACGGGCGGAGCCGCCGGCAAAAGATAGTACACTTATTCTTCAATCAATCAGTACAATATTTCTTACAGCAATCAAATATTTATCTATACAACTTACTTGAAATTATTTAGGGTAGATTCCAAAACATCGAAACATTGTTATACTTAAGAATAACATTGACAGTTTATCAGTTTGTTGTTATTGTGTCGGACAACTTTCTATGAATTTATTTTTACCTTCTATTTATATTTGTATTCATTAGTACAACACTTCTTATCTAGTAAATAACATGCCTCAGACTGGACTTACTAAAGTGGTTACGGGCGTGTTTAAGTGGGTACTTATTTTTAATCACTGCCGTTATTACTCATAAGTTTAGCTGTGTAACTCACTTATTACTTTGTTGTTATAACACAAATTTTTAATTGCTCTATGATATCACATTCAATGGCAGGCTCTTAATAAACTAAAGTAAACTGACGACATTGTTTTATTTGTAAATATAAAGTTGCTATCACAGTTCAACAGGCTTCAAAATAGTAGGAAATTACACGAAACTTGCCTAAACAAGTTATAAGTTTTTTACAAATAAATTTGACACATAAGTAAAAAACAGCAAGGACACAAACAGACTTCACGAAGTATTCTAAATTCTTTGTACAGATTTGTAAAGGTCAAACTTTGTTTTAGCTAAAACTATTTTAAACGTACAAAACGTAACCGCTTCTACAAAGAACGTTTTATGAAAATATACATGTTTCTTGATCAGAAAACAAAATAATTAATATTACTTAAACCTTACGATTTGCACAATTATGTAATTATAAAAAAAATATAAAAACCGGTTGTCAGTTGGCTCCATAAGACTAGACACATCAATCATGTTTATTTCTTATTCTCGTGAGCGAGAAACTACGTAATTAACACACAGGTTTCAAAAATATGTAGTTAATATGTTTATACATATTTTATCCTTAACAAATAACTCATTTGAAGAAAATATAGTGAAACGAGCCATGGACATCGAAAACTGCTATTCCTCTCTCAAGGCAATAATTTACCTTATTTTACACTTTTCTGATCCTGAGTGTTCTTCTAAATACTAAGATGTATCAAAATAACGGCGACCGTAAGATCTACTTATTATTTCATTGTTTCGTGCTGGAAGTCATCGCCGTATAGGGCTGAGTGAAAGCATTAGCTTCCTATTAATGTCACATGTGATATGGCTACATTAATGAACATAGAAGTGATAAGTTTAAGATACATTCTAGAATAAAACTCATTCAATTTAACTTTGTACTTATTCCACTATTTTATTTCATTTCAATTTCTCCCTGAAAAGTGCCGACAATCGAGAGTTTAGGCGCTATTCAGTGCGGCGCGTACCGTCCGCGTGCGGATTAGTGCATGCGTACGTCGCGGAAGAATTCGTCGTTCAGTGCTGTGCGAACCGTGATTGAGAGTGGTATAGTCATGGATAAAAAAATGATTTGGTGGTTGCGGTCTATTTATTTAACAGCAGAAAAGGCGACGGTATTAGAAGATTTAATGTACATCCAATCTTTGCGAAAAGACTTTTTAAAGGGGAATTTGTAGCTTTGTTTTCGGATTTGGAAGAAGACGAAATATTATATATTATTTTTATATAAATTATCGCGGAGATTCCAAAGACATGGTCGAAGTCCTACTTCTGGTATAACCCTCGCAGTTTGCACACTCGGAGCCATGACGACGACAGTACTTCACATCCGCCCCCCACGACCGTCCCTCGAGGGTTGAACAACAACGTTGCGAGCAATAGGCGTCTGCACGCGGTTTACGTGACGCGGAGTTGTGGCGCGGGTAGAGATGGCGTCCGCACGCGGAGAGCTCCGCAAAGCACTAAACGCGCTGTATAGGCTTAATACATTGTACCGTCGCGGACATCCGCGTAGGTCATCCGCGTCACACTGAATAGCGCCTTAAATTTGTGATTTAAACTCTCGATTAGTTTATTTAGTGTAGTTTAGTTTTATGGGATTAAAAAAAAAATTAGTTTCTGTGTGTTGTTCATAAAAGTGGGTTTTTCGTCAAAGTGCTTTTCTGTTTTGAAAAAAATAAGTTTAGAAAACCTAAAACTTTTAGGGTTTCCAAACTTATTGTATACAATTTACTTGTACGATGAACAAGTTGAGTCGAATAATTTAACATTAGATTAATGTGTTAGCACTTGTTATTTATCCAGGAATGATTCATCATATATCATAATTGCTATGACATAATCATCGTTGTGAACCGCGGGTGATGCTCTAACTCAAAAAAAATGTGTAGCGTAAATAAATCATAATAGTATCCGATTTTTTTTATTAATTTTGCTCTTCTGTTTTGTTACATCTCGTATTTTCAAGTTCTGTTCTTCAAACAAATTAAATCAAACCTTTTCTTGAAGGTATCAAGTTGAAATTAATATCAAATACTCGTGCCTGTGGTTTTATAAAGCTGTAATAAAATTAGGCCTCTAAGTCAACGTAATTAAAACGGTGTCGATTTTAACCAATTTAAACACTTCAAAGGTAAATCATACTCAATGGGGCCTTTCCCAACCGGGCCTACTAAACACAATATTTAAGGCATAAATAGTCATCATAGAATGACTATTACTTAAATATCGTGTAAAGGTAATATATACACACAGCTTTGAAGCTTCAAGCTTTATTATTTAATTATATTAAGATCTTAAAGACTTTGCTTTTCTTATAGAACGCCTCGCCTATTGCGCAACTTACACTCGGTTTTTCAGATTATTTAATGTGATGTGCCCCATAAGTTTGGGAATAGTTGATTGCAGCAATAAAAAGATTCGTTCTATACGATACGTACTTACATTAATCAAGTAAAAAGTCCATTGAGAAATCCCAACAAACTCTAACGATCCCTAAGCTCAACTTCTTTTCCACGACAAAATTTAATTGACAGTTTAATTTACTCGTGACATTAACTTACTAGATTACTTCTTCAGTTCTAATAATCTGTCTAATGCGAGATCTTGCGTTACAATAACATTGAATGATAAAATAATCTTTCAAGACTTAATAACACGAAATCACTTGGCGTAAAGTATCTTCAAAGTAGAAATTTTAAGAATATATTTCTGTCTGGCGTAATTTAAATAACATTTTGTTAAGTAGTCCCATAACCCAGTTATTTACGTTGACTTGATAAATAAAAATGTTGGTAAGTAGCATAATGACATTGCAAGTGGTATATCCTTAAACAGAGTTGATTTTCAGTATACTTACATTTTTGTAATATCGATTATTAAACGATGTTATTATTACATCGATTGGTAGCATTTCTGTTGCGAAATATAGTAACCAAATGGATCAAGGACACAATATTGAACAGGCAGTTAAAATAATGTTGATCTATAAAATTTATTTAATTCTGTATGCGGTGGTCTTCTCATTAAAGGTATCATTTATATGGTAAGTGTTAAATAAATCAACCAAAGTTGTTTCCGTATGCAAGTAGTGAAACGTCCGGAATCCATTAGTGAATCTAATTAGTTCTAATCACACTACTAATAGGCATGAGCTCTAATACAATAGAATTAATAGTTTTCGGAGAAGCGTAATGTCCAGATCAAAAAAGACTAGTTATGAGTTTCGACCCTTAATTACGTTGAGATTGGATGATTCTTAACTTTTTCCTACCTTAGACTTAGCCTTTTCAATTAATTCCATCAGGATAAAGAAAATAAATGGTGATCCCATTACTCAATAAAAAGAGGAAAAAACCACTTGGAGATTTATAATTTTTTTCTTAGATTTCCAGTCTGTATATATATAAAGTATGAACTAATGTATACGTAAGAGCTTTTACTGTAATTCTAGACATATAACATAACAAACAAGTTGATTTGGCATCACTTTTCTCAGGGCCATATAGCAGTAACGACATACTTGAACACAAACATTGTGGTGTTGACTCTTTTCCACAATAACAATATCGGATAATCTCTCAAAGGCTGGATTATTTCCTCAGAAAATACCTTAACTTTTTCGTATATCTTTATATAAGAAAAGTAATGCTAGTATTCGGGAATGACGTAAAAACTATTTTATTGTTTTCTTGAAAATAAATCAATCACGTGTTAGAAAGATCTTTACATATTTTGGTTTTTTTTTCCGTATGCTTTTTCGAGTATTGATCGGAGGGATTCTTTCGAGATTAAAAGTACCCTATGTCCTTTAATTTCATGTATGAATGATAAGGTAGGCATGCAATACAAACAAACAGAAACGATTAGAAGATATATGAAAATTAAATAAATCAGGCCACTCTAAAATTTTGCGACGAATTTTATGTACAGACTACTAAAGTAGTAAATTATACTTTATTTTAAAAATAAGAACAGTCACGACAGAAATGCTAATTTTTCTCTACATTTTATTACAAACTAAACATAATTTTCGTGTCTCACTAAAAAGTGGATTTATCACGAGAACATTTGTCTGTGATATGTTACGATTGCAAATGTGGCCTTTAACCGGTATCAACTTATTTAAGACTTCAAATTGCATTTGTAGACAAGGACATTTCCTTATGTCAACGGTGTATCGATTTTTCAACGAATATATTTAAGGTCGACCAACTTTGGCGATGAAGAAACAAGATGTAACCCTCAAATGGCTGTTATGGATGAAAACGTAAAGAAAAAAAGGCAAAAGACGAATACTAAATGAACTTGGGTTTAGGTAGCTTTCATAAGCTTTAACATGAGCATAAATTCACTGTCTCGTTAAGGAGGTTTGCATCGAATGGTTTGCATGATATTCAAACCTAAATGATATGACGCATTTGCATCATGTTACCCACAGGAAAACACCATTAGGCACAATATAACAAAGTGACCAAGACAACTCCTTCTACTAAACTCGAAAGGAATACATTTTCTCCGTTTTTGTAACATTTTGGATTGACGGTCAGCTCCTATTGGACGTAGTGTGATGTTATAGATAGCCTTCCTCGCTATCCAAAACAAAAAATTTGAACCAGTAGTTCTTGAGATTAACGTTTTCAACAAACTCTTCAGCATTATAATATTATATTAAGTATTGACGAATGTAAATATTAGCTAGCTTTTTCCTGCGGCTCCATATCCTTCCTCAAGAATCAAAGTATCTCCACACCAAATTTCATTTAACTCGATGTAACGGTTTAGCCGTGAAAGCGTGATAGAGAGAGAGTAACTTGCAAATTTATAATATTAGTATGGATAAATGCATAGATACTATTATCAACATAAATATGAAAAGTCACAGTTTATTCAGAATGCGTATGAAATAAGTGAAAAATATTACTTCACTGATTGAATTTGTCAATAGTCGTTTTCAAACTATGTGCTATAAAATATATCAATTTTGTATTGAAATATATATTTTGATTTGATTTGTGGTAGTGATGTCACTCACAAAATAAGAACATTCTGGAAGGAGGTTTGTAGCATACAGATGAACATACAAACGGCATTTTATACCGAACGCTAAAATCTGATACCTAAGCTTTAGGACTTTACATTAAATTCTTATACAATTTAATGTGTGAAAATATTGAGATCTATTAGGAATCTGAAAATGGATGGGAGGATTAGGATTTCTTTCTTACAGTTAATAAATTTGTTTTTTTTTTTAAACAAATAAGTTAACTGTAAGAAAGAAAGAATTCAGATCATTAAATTACAGCACGAAACCTTTGAAATTCTCGGAGTTTCATAACTATAATATGTATGTATGCACTATTCCTGAACTGCATTAAAATCCGTTGAGTAGTTTAAAAAATCTAAGCGAACAGACAGTGGAAACGATTTCATTTGTAGATGTGAATGTTATGGTACTATAACATTTTCTTATATTTGACAAAGCAACACATCCGAATAAGTCGAAATGTACACTGTACATTTGCTAGTTAGGCTAAACTATGTTTTATGTATTAATTACTCATTATTCACAGTTCCAAGGTAATCGGTTCTAGAGGTCATCTCATTGTGTACTTTAAACAAACGCGGTATTTAAACATTTTTATTGTATTAGTTTTCCATTTTGTTTGCTTAAATCGTTGAGTTTTAGTAGGTATTTACGAGGTCACCGTACTATGTAATGATAAAAAATATTATCGTTGCAATTTTTTGAAGTAAACATTACAAACAAAAACGTTGATATTTGATACCTGCACTTTGTAAAAGCTGCATTCAATTGGGTATTTCAATAAAAAAATATTAAGTTTTAAAGCTCTACAGGAATATACAACTTGTTCATGGACATTAAAGTAGGTATTACAGGGGAGGATAGTTAATACCTTTTGATTTAATCTGATGAAAAATTAATTTGTTAAAATTAAGAAATCCAAGAAAGATTAACTAAAATTAGGTATGTCACACTAAAAATAGACGTTTCTTTAATACATTCATACAAAAACAACATTTTGAAAATCGCTTCACTAAAGCATCAGGGTATAATAATATTTTAGAAAATTTTAGTATTGTGACGCAAAAACAGAATTAGCACCAATAGCACATTTATTTAAAAATATTGTGTCCGTATTATACAGAAATGAAATGCAACAATTATGAGTGATCATACAAGACTACTTTGAACAAAGCCTTTGTACTTGGGACTGTTCGTGTTTAGATTACAAATAAACAAGAAAGGACACAATTGAATTGATTATTGATTGTTAAAACACTGGAATGTTTCTACTACAACTCCTTGAAAGTTTAGAAGCAAAAAAAGATACTATGAATGCAGTCACATTATTAAAATACAACTTTTACTTTCCACATAAAATCCTTTACTACACAATTCAATTTGTATTCTTATTACGGCACGGCGCGCGGTCGGTAGTAAGCCGTATGTTGTCGGATAAACTGGGATTGTTTTCCAAAAGACGAACATATTGGGATGAATTCTTGAATAAAACTGAAAAATACTGTAGTATTTAGATCTATCTTTCTATTTACTCATTCGAATCAACTTTTTGCAAGATGTCCTCCAAAAGATAAGGCAGCGACTTAAAAAGTAATTTATTGACGTTTTACGCTATTAACCGTAGAAGAAAATATATGCACAGCGAGATTAACTTGGTTTGTTACGGTTCTAATTTTTAACATCTAAATACGTATAATAACATGGTCACTGTGAGCCGCAGCCGAAACATATTAGAATAAAGCAACCGCAATTAGGCAAAAAGTCGTCGCACAGATTACCCCACAGGTACCACAGGTAATCTGTGCGGGCAGCGAATGAATGTGCACTGCCCAAGAGCGAAATAGTCAGCGCTATTTGGAGAAGACATTGGGCTCGGCAGTGGCCGTGAACGTGACGCCATAATACGAACCACAGACTTGATATTAAACTCGCTTGTACTTTTATTTCACTATATCTTAAGATCTTTTTAGCTGATCGGTTTGGTCCGAAAGCATTATTAATGGTTGATTTTGTCAATTTCAAGATCAGACAATCGAGAGTATAAATAAATGAACTAAATGAATTTTCAGAGCAATAAAAGAAACAAATTAAAATATCATTAACATTACATCTAATTGTAAAATATTAATAGAAAGACATAAATAAGTGTATACGGAAAAGTGGTCGACAGCGAAACCAAAGCAAACATTTAAAATTTTATGAGTCCGGTGCAGGCAGCGACCGGAGCAATAAACAAAATTCAAACGTGGCTGACTAAAACACTTTAAAGTTTTACGTAACATATTTGGAAAATGTCATGTCAACAGAAGTCAACCTTTGAGATAAGAACCTATCCTAATAAACATAAACTATAAAGCCAATTCAGTGATGTTATCACTGAATTGATGATTGAAATCTAGTAAGTAAAGTTTTGATCTGGAAAACATTAATGATATTTTTTAAGTCAGTAGCTTCAGTTCAGCACCGACTCAATTCATTACCCATTACAAACACTTAGTTGTGAGTAGATATTATTTGATTGATTAATTTATTGACAAAAAATAGCACGTAATATTTGTTTAGTTGAATTATGGGCTTATCTCAGGAACTGATGGTTGGAATTAAAAAAAATATGTTAGTGTTGGATACCCTACTTATCGAGAAACTTTTAAAAGCTATTGTATAACCTATCTAGAAACAATTGTAATACAGTATCGATTTAAATGTTTCAAAAATAGTGAAAAATTCTTCTTTTTGAGACCTTTGACCTATACTTTTATATCTAAACGAAATTGGACGGGTTAGCTAATTAATATTAGCAATAGTATATATATATATATATGTGTGTGTGTAGCTCTTTTTATATGTTATATGTATTTGTGTAGGTTAATGAATATATGTGTAATAATACATACATGTGTAATGTATGAATCACAATGATATTTTGAATATTGTTATTTATGTGTTAACTGACTCAAAACTCTTTTTACCGCTAATTGTTATATTTATAGATTTTAGATCTTTTGTATTGTTTGTATTATGTATGCAATGTATTTCTTTTCAAATTATTTGCCCTTACTAGATTAAAGACCCTACAATGGTTACCGTTTTAAAATAAACATGAAGCGGGCTACTTCGAATAGTTCACTAAATAAACATGAAAAAGCATGTTTAGATTGATACTAACTAGATATTCAGTATTGGCAGGCAAAAGAAGGGTTCTCTCAAGATACTCGTTGCCGATTATAATCTATTTACGAAATAAAAAGACCAGTATGCGAAAAATTAAAGTAAGCATACAGGAGACTACAAAACCACAGTCAAAAACAGTTGAATAACAAGTATTTTCAATTAACCCATAAGCCCCACATGATTTATAGTTGTTATTGATATAGCTGATAACAGGCATTGACATTTGACTCTGAATAATTTGGTGTTGTTTTTAGAATTGTTGACGTTTTGCGCAAGCTAATTCAAATGCTTCAGAAAAACATTGCTTTGTTGAATGCAACTCTTTATTGCCATAGACACAGTGAAGATGCTACAACTGATACATTATTAAATGATATGTGCAAGAGTATTATTTACAAATTTTCTTTTTTTGTTTTTATATTTCGCTCATGTTCAGAATGCTGGTCATTTCGGTTAAACGATAAGAGCAACATAGTAAATTGGGCAACTTTAAATACAATAAAATATTAAGTAGATTTTCATTGCCGAAAATTTTGCCAAAAGCAAATTGCTTAGTTACTATGTTATTTGTTTTTGTAAATATGTGTATTTTGTAAAAAAGTTTAAATTTTTATTACTTATTAGTTAATTACTGTAATAATATTAGCAATAGGGTTGCCCCCAATCTTTTAATGAATGTTCTTTTATTATATTAATACATAGTATAATAAACTTTTTTTATACATAAGCTAGCCATAAAATAGATACCAACTATCTATAAATCGTACTGCCTCTGTGGCGCACTAGTAACGTATGCGACTGCTGTGCTTGAGGTCTTGGGTTCGATTCCCGGGTCGGACCAAATGTTTGTATGTTCTGGAAACATTTGTTTGGGAGTTTAGGTATTTTCTATGTATAATATGTATGTACTTACAAAAAAAATGTATATGTATATTTATATCAGTTGTAACCATAACACAAGCTCTGCTTAGCTTGGGGCTAGATGGCGTTGTGTGTTAGTCGTCTGAAATATATATTTACCATAGTAATTACGATAGTGACTTCCAAGATTGTAATTGTGCTCATTGTCGTTCCTATACACAACCAAAAGTGCTTAAGTAGTTATATAACATTTAAAATTATATTCTATGCGTAATTTGCTAAACTTTTTAAAAAGAAGTGACAAGTCTATAATTTTTTTATCTATCTACCGCGAGTGGCCAGCCGTGGACATATCTGCTTACATCATGCACGCGCCATGCGCAAACGCCGCACCGATGACTTCATAATGCGTGTTTTATTGTTTCCATTCCACCGACCACTTTAAATTAATCTTCTTCATTAATAAAAGTATTTAAAGGACATTATAAATTATAAATATTTTGAAATTGGAACATGCTAAATTGTTCTCCTGTGCAGACGACACAGCTCTGGTCTTCCAGGCGGGTTTTCGGTAGAAGGTTGGGAGTCATGCTGAGCCGGGTATGCCCAGGTAGCTAGATGGCTTCCGAGTTATGTTGTTACACAGTTTACAATGTTAATACACAGAAAACAAACTTTATTTGCTTCAGTGTATATTACAACACACAACCCGATAGTGAATTTAACATCAGGGTCCACAGCTGTAACTTACAAAAAAAAACAGAAACTGTTATTGTCCTAGCATAAATAAAGTAACCAAATCAAAATATGGCATACTCATCGATCAGAAATTATCCTGGCAACCACATCTAGAAAATGTCACTGACAGAAAAAGGAAATGCAACTAGAGTTTTAGATCACTCAGACATGTTGTTCCGAAACGTCACAAAAAGATTACACGTACATCATGAAACATATTGAATGAAATATGTGCTTCTCTTGTGCAATTAGTTTTAACATATTGCATCCCCATATGGGGTGTCGCAAGCAAAACAAAATTCCTTGAAGTAAAAAGAGCACAACATGCGTTGTTAAAGGTAACGTACTTCAACAAAATCTTCTTTTGATGATATGGCAATCAGCCGGATCAGCTATTTCTGCCAATGTCAAGTATTTCAAGTCTTCAAGTCTTCGTCATGATGGAATTAATGACAAAAAAACATAAAAAAAAAAAAAAAATCTTCAACAAAATCACATTCCCTACCATCGAACTCTATCAAATCTGTCAACTTATGTCAGTAAGGAAATAAAAAATTAAAAACTGTTGGTATAATAATACCAACAGTTTTTATAATGCATAAAAGTTACCTTTCAGTCCAAACCTCATATCTAAAAGAAGGAGGTATAGTGTAGCTGATACCCCTGCCACAAAAACTAGTTTTTATTAGCAGACAATACCTTAAACATTCGGCTCAATTGCATAATATCATTAATAAAAGCTATACATTATACTACGCTATAGATGAAATGCAAAAAAGAACTGATCAGTTGGGTTAAATTATTGACTTATGAAGACACGGAAATACTTTTGCAGCACGTATACTAGTAGTTCATTCATCCACTTGTCCCATACCTAACCAGACCCGCAAACTGAACACACGCACTCACACACACTCATGCACACCCACACGCACCCACACCCACACACACACACACACACACACACACACACACACACACACCCTTAAACACACTCACTCACGCATACACGCACGACAAACGCACACACATATACTCACGCACACAGGCACGCACACACGTAATAAACACACACAACACACAAAATACGACTATGAACATCCTTCAACTCCAATAAATCACAATATTCATGTGGGTGTGCTATCAACTTCGCAATATTACTATGGTAAAAATAACAAGCTCACTCGCACAACTTAGCGTCTCTCAAAAGGATAAATTTGTCCCATTTCTGCAGAGATTTTCATTGATACTAGGAAACTATTGGTCGTAGCCTAATATTGCCTTCCTCGCTAAAATGGGGTATCAAAACTATAAGATATTTTAAATAGAACCTGTAATTCCTCGGATTATCGACCAAACAAACAAACTCTTCAGCTGCGTAATATCAGTACAGATCAGTATTAATTATTGTACTTCGTTCACCTACGCATTTTGTACGCCCGTACGTATGTAAATAATGGTGCTGAGGCTTACAAGCATAAAAAACGCTTATAACTATAAGTGTTCTCTATTTATTTGCTAAAACTAATGACAACCAAAATTTTAAAGTAACCATATTCATAGCAAGACGCTTAAAAAGCAGTGAACACAACGCAATGCAGGTGCAGGAATGTGTCATAACCACTTCCCGCAGTTTTAGCTGCACCTGTCCTTAAAATACTAGGTATAATATATTTGGAACTTTGTACACCGTATTAAAAAACCCTCAGATTTTGTTTGTAAAACACATGAGAGCAGACCCATGAAATTGCAGTAAACGACTAATTAGTAAGTACTTACTTTATATTGTACCTTTGAAACTTACCTAAATTTACTTTATTAGTAAATAAAGTCAACGTTTAACAATGTAGGTTCGTGATATTGTCATAATCATTTGAAATAACATCAGTTTGGAAGAAGCCTTCCAAAGAAGTTTTACTTTTAGAAAGACTTCTCATAAACTCCTTCAACGCTTAACCCACACATTTTGGCATGATTACAACTTTTGAATACCGAAATGGTATGTACCTTGAAGATTTGAGATTTGGTACGAGTCGACAATCGGGTCGATGGACATTGACGATTAAAAAAATTATTTTCAAAAAAACTTTTGTTTCAATCGTCCTATAAAATTTCAAAATAAATCTTTTTACTAAATATATTACTCGTATTCGGAGCTGATTTTTGTGGGCTTTGGGATTCAAGCCTTGTGCATTCGAGGGCCCCCAAAAAGTCACTTCTATGATTGGCTTTAAAGGGCTAAAACCATCGTTAACAGTTTTTTTTGTCAAATCTGGATTGGGCAAAAAAAACTGGATTATTGAAGAAAAGCGGGATTCTTTCGTCAAAACCGGGACAAAGAAAAAAATATATATAATCAGAAATCAGAAGACGACGACAAAAAAGGTCGTTCGCAATATTTTTGTTTTTCTGCTACATCTAATTCTTGACAGAACTGGTGCCAGGTGCCATTTCGATTTGTATAATGATGGCAGTGGCGCCTATAAATTTTTATTTTTTATTGCTTGCCCATTTTGTTGACGATAAAGCATTACTGTAATGTAAAATACTAATTTCACTTTCACCGACCGTCCAGTTATCCCTAAAAAGCGGGACAAACCTGTCCCACGCAGGACATTAAAATTTTGATTCAAAATCGGGACGTCCCGCCACAATCGGGACGTCTGGCAACGCTGGCTAGAACCCAGAGCCGTAAAACCTAGTGGATATAAAAAAAAGCAAGGCTTTATGCGTCCAGTTTAACCAAAGCTTTTGGATTTATTGCTCCACTTGTGTAAGTACATAATGTATTGTATAATTGTGGGCCATAATGGCTTTGGAAAATTCCTTCTCTTCTCTATGAATTCACATCAGAGATTTGTAAACACCATTAACTAATTTAGACTGTTTACATAATTCATAATGCAAAAATGTCTAAAGTTCTTTGATAGACCAATAAATACGTAAATGAATAAATATTTTAGATAGACTAATTAACCATAATGTAATTATCCCTAATCTGTTTGTTTACTTGGTTTTTAATTTTGAGCTTGTAACAAACATACGCGAATTTTAACTGGAGATTCAATATTACTCATTATATACTTATACTTAATACACGATTTATAGATAGAAGATAGACAGAAAACTCTTTATTTATGCACCGTATTACAGATACAAAAGAGAGTACAGAAAATGACGAATGTATAATGTACAAAGAGCGACCTTATTGCCGAAAGCAATCTCTTCCATGCAACCTTAGGTTGGATCAAAAAGTATCGGAAAGATAGTAGCTAACGGTGCAATGATTTTACAAATACATACAATATACATATATTATATATAAATTATAATATAATACACATACATGTATACATACTAATTACTATAACTACTCAAATAAACTAATATTACATTTTATTTATATTTTATTAACTGTAACGGCAGTACATTCCACAAGCGTACAGCTTCATCCGTAAAGAATTGGTCATAGAATTTTGTAGTATGCATAGACATCTCCAGTCTCAAATTTTCAGATGACCTTAGGCATTTGTCATGTGTGTTATTGAGGAACCTAAATCGTTCTTTGAGGTAGAAGGGGGCTCTACGATAAAATAAGATGTTATAAAGGAAAATGAGGATATGAGTATTCCGGAGAGAGCGAATTGGAAGCCACTTGAGCATTTAACGAAATTCAGAGACATGATCGTATTCGCGAAGCCCACGAGGCCTTAAGAAATTTTGTAGTCGCTCAAGCTTATCAAGTTGTGCTTCGGTGAGATTTAGATAGTTAACATCGGCTTAGTCGAGAATTGGGAGGAGAAGTGTTTGTGCAGTTGGAAGAAAATTAGCAGTTGATTTATTTAGATATATTTCCACTTATACTTAATATACACGTTACGAAATGTACGTCTACTGAAATAAGATGTTAGCGAAATTAAACGTTACACGAGTTTAGTATTTATTTACTGTATTATTGTGTAAATGTGATGATAAGGTGTATCTGTAAATTGTCGACCGAATGAGCATGTCGCCCCGTCGGTTGAGCAGTAGCGGTTTACAGCGTGACCCGTGAAACTGGGTTACGCTTGAGCCCGCCTGCTACCCGCCAGACTAAGTCAGTTGCACATGTTAGCGAGAAACGCAAGTGATACTTTATAGATTCCTGGTACGAATGCTGATAGTAGGAGGGGCTGGTTCGTTATTTTATTTATATTTTATTATTTGAGAAAATTGTTTAACATGATGTTTATGAATGTGACGTCGTGAAGGTACGCGCAGGTAAAAAAAAGTGACTACAAGTATTTCTGCTAAAGTTTTAATATCTTAATTCGTTTTTTTAAAAAAAATATCAGGGAATCTTTATGGATTATTATCTTCAAAAACAAATGGGAATTCTTGAATATAGTATAATAACATACCTACCAATTAATATAAAACGATGGTCTATAGTTTTTTTATATTTTTTTCATCACCAGTCTATTTATTACTAACAAATAAGGCCTAAATTTATTGAAAAATAAATATTTAAATCCATACGATTATGTCTCAATTTGATCAAATTCTTTTTTGCTTTTTCCGTCCCAGTTAGGAGGGAGAACTTGGCTCGCACTTCAGTGTAGACCTTCTTTTTACCTCTCCTCTCCTCCTCCTCTCTCAGTGTATCGTCTATAAAACAAAATATCTCTATGGTGGACCTTATAGAATTTTTTGTTTTTTCTATGCCTACTAAGTACAAAGCACAATTTTTTTATTTTAACGTCGGCAAAGCACTAGTCTGGTATTATAAACGTCTATAGGCTCCAGTCAAGGTGACGATATTCTCAATTGAATTCAGTTCCATAACACATTGTTGTACCTATCTAACTTCTAGGAACAACAATTTGCATGAACTTTGATGTTTCACAAACATACCTTTGTTAATTATAACGAGATAGGTAGAACATAATTTTGTTGTTTAAAGGCAGTAAATTACGACTTGATCTTTAAAGAAACAACATTTGGATTTTTTATGATTATGAAAAGTTAAAAAAAGTCATAATGTATCTCCAATATATATTTTGTTTATATTATATTGATATAATAAGAATCGCAAAGGTTTAAAACAAGTCAACGGATTGCAAAACCATTAAATGTTAATTTTCATTGTGTACACTACGCAACAAGTCAAAAATAATGCAGGTACTCTGCATAATTTATATAAGAAAACTTTTTATGTGCACCAAACTTTTAAACATACACAACTGGGCAATAATACAATATTCATTTAATAAGCTTTTTTAGATATAATTTTAGTTTTATTTAACATCATGTGTTGAATATTTCTGAGTTTGATTTGTCAGATGAATAGGCTTTCCTAAAATCTAAAAAGTACGGGTTCAGCCTGGTGAGTAATTATTTGTATTGTTAGTAACAGAGTCAATTTTAAATTACTGATGACAGTAACCCGGTTTATGTTAACTGGGGTAGGAACCGGCTTGCAAGTGGATAAAAGACTTTGTTTTCACGTTTAAATAGTACTCTGTGAATTACTGGTTGCTGAAAGTTTCGTCGCGCTTGTAAACAGAAGACAAAAATAATCATAATCTTAGCGGCTTACCTCTAATAGGAATCCTCGGGGGCGACGTCCCTCCAGCACGCCGAACGAAACGGGCCGAGCGCACCCAACATAAACACTGCACTACCAAACGGCTAAATCATACGCGGAATAATCTAACTTACAAGAAAATAATGTCAACACTGCACTGACACTTCGTATAACCACTGAAATCCAATTGGCTCGTTTGTTTTTAGTCACAATTTATAAAGAACTACGCGCATGTCAGACCAACAACATTAAAAATTATTTAACTCTCTCAGATGGCATCTAACAGGACCGCCGCTCGATGACTGGCGAACTGCCTGGGCGCGCGCCGTTCGGCGTTTGGTCGGGTATTCATGACGTGGAGCGAATAGGGTGGTGTCGGGGGGAGTGCGGGACAGGAGTGCACGCCTTCTTTGAATGGCCGTATATTATTCAAATGTATGAATGAAATAAACAATGAGACATAAATACACAATAAGTGAAAAAAACAACATTTGAAACACTTGTCAGGTGGGTAGGTATTAAGACTTCAAATAATATAAATATTTCAACGTTATTGTATTAATCATAATGGAAATCGAGTAGTTTAAATCATTACTTATAACAAAACTCGTTGCAAATACAGTGAAAACTTAAGAAAAGTGTGTTTCACTATACGGTGAAACAGACTTGGACTATGTAATTCATCAAAAATTTCAGTACTTACAATAACTAGTAAACCGTACCTACATTTCAATATTTTTTAGTTATTTTCTCAAAAATTAATAACTTAAAAACACAACAAAAAATGTACGCAAAAAAATGTAAGTTTCGACCGGAAATTTAGAAACAAGATGAAAGAAATATACGTAATTAAATTGTAATTAGATTATTAGTAAACCAGTATCATTGGCAGTTAAAAAAAACTAGATGAAGATATTGTGTGTATTTGTTATCTAAATATTAATATGTGAAGCAAAAACTTTGTATCCCTTTTTATGAAAATTGTGCGAACGGAGAAGTATGATATTTGACACAGTTAAAATTGACATGGAGGAGTACAGAAACCTAAAAAAATGAATTATGAACGAATTTCGGCCACTGGGTAAAAGTGAAAACTAGTGTTGAAATAGTAACATGCTGTTGTTACTATTTTTTCCGGCCCTAAACGTACGAGGCCCTATACGTATCCAACAGAGAAAGTAAGGCGGAGAGGTTAAAAAGATTTAAATATACATTAGTAATAATTTAACTAAACAATAATCTCGTTACCCATCAAATGTTCATGCAAAATTCCATAATTCTTTCTGATAAAATAGAAATACGCTGTTACAAATTTTCCTTTGCCTAAGCGCTGCCTACCCAGCCCAAATAAAAGAAAAGACCTGGTAAAAAGGACTTAGATAAATATATATTGGTTAGTAACTATCAAGGAAATAATCTCGCCACCTACCACAAAAAGGTTTTGGTAGACATGTTTATCCGAAATTCCTTAAACAAGAAGGGGACATTTCTGTGTACTGTAGACGAAAGTATTGGTTTGTTTACAGATAGCTAAGAATTCCCTGTAACCGATAGTTCAGTCGTAATATCATATGTTAACCCTCGTTCTAGCAATATCTTTTAAGTCAGAAATCTATTATAATACCTACTTATCGTGTCATGTCAAATCTTGATATCTTTCTTACATCCGAATGCATTAGTGGATTAAGAAATGCGTACAGCCAAATGGATTCAAATACACAAAGTATCCAAGAAAGGAAACCGAAGTGTTTGCAGTATGCAATACATTAGATACAAGTGCGGTGCATGTATCTGCTAATCTTCTATTTGACAGCTACCGTTCAAACGTGGACGCAAATAGCCGGTATCGACGTCAATGCGGCCGATGCTCCCCCTTTATTAAAACCTTTATAGTAATAACACCAATAAATTACTTATCAAACAATGTTGGCGCATTGTTTGCCTTGACTGCCTCGGTGGCGCAGCGGTAGCATATGCGACTGCTAATCTTGAGGTCTCGGGTTCGATTCCCGGGTCGGATCAAATTTTTGTATGATCTACAAATGTTGGTTGCGGAGTTTGGGTGTTTTCTATGTATGATATGTAGCTATTTACAAAAAAAAAGTATATATGTATTTATATCAGTTGTTTAGTACCCATAATACAAGCTCTGCTTAGTTTGGGACTAGATGGCGTGTGTTAGATGTCCGAAAATATTTATTTATTTATTTATTTATGTTACTTATCATTTATCTCCTTTGTATTAAAGTAACTCTGATTTGTAAACCTATGAACATGATCTAAATAGAACTACGCCTCTTGAAGCGTGAACGTGGCTCTAGTGAACGTTATATATACCTACCTTTTTACAAAAGATTAAAATAATTTAAGTAATATTCTAAGTAAGTGAAGTTATGAAGTCAATTAAATAAGATTCTTAAGTTATGAAAATTCAAGACTACGATAAATATTTAAGGATTTATACATATTTTCCGCAATCCGTACCTGCCTGTTATCAAGGGGCCGACTACGACGCCGACGGTCATTACAAAACGACACGATGGACAACATAATTTATTAGTTTTACGCTTCAACTAGACAAATCTAACAAATATATTCTACAAACACTACTTACTTTTAAGTTAGTATTTAAGAAACATGATTAAAGTACTTAAATTCTAAAGTTATTTTAGGGTTCTATACTTCGTACTGAAAACGCAACCACTTTTTTTAGATCACCTGGCTGTCCTATGTGTCCTGGCTGTCTATCTGTCTCAGGAATGCATGAATACCCATCAAATTGAAATTAATATTATAATCAATTCTAAATCTGTAGTATTTATGCTCCGCTTTTACCTCAGCTTGGCCGGACCGTAGGTACGACGCTCCACACGCTGGCAGAATGTCGACGTGGTTGGAGCAGAGGACCCCATGGCGGTTCTCCGGCTTCTAGCACATGAGAAAACGTGCGGTTTTATGAAAAATAAAAGGAAAATCGTAAATTTGTCTTCGTTTTAAAAAATGGATTATAAACTTATTTACAGTTGTACAATAACCACGACCTTTGTCGATGTATGGGATAAAAAAGGTTTCCAATGGCAAAATTAGGTTTGTCTCTACTTAAGTTTGTACAGAACCCTCGGTACACGAACCCGACTCGCGCGTGATCGGTTTTTATAGCACGGAATAGGTTATTCTTGTATCAAGCTCATAACTTAACCGTTAGGTAGCTACTTGTAATTTGGAAATGAACAGGGCTTATTTTAATAATTTTGTTTTAAACTCATAAATTATTCCGCATAAAGGGCAATGTAAATGTGCTTCCTTTTTTAATGTACAATAAACAGACCATATCTTAAAATAGTTTAAAATGAAAATGTAAGGTGTATTCACATTTCAATAAAAGAAAGTTTGAACTGTTCGAGTTGTGGGAAGATTGTTTGCCTACTATCTAGCTCTTACAGTAACTGAGTACAGTGTCTCATGTCTATAAAAATCTAAACTATAAGGACTACAATAAACTAATCATAGTCGGAAACAATTATTTGTGGAGAAATATGTATCATTTCATTAAGAATCATTCTCGATTCTTCTGACTTATCTGTTATACACCCTTGTGTGCGTGTGTGTACATTCTCGATTGTCAAAAAAAATCGTATAATTAATAAGTATTTATTCATTGGATTGTCTAAGGTTGCCTGGAAGATATTGCTTTATGCACTCTCTTCTAACTATAATATTATGGTGTGCAAATGAAGAGTTTTTTATCTATCTATCTGTCATTGATTAATTTACTTTACAATGAGCAAAGAAGTCATGAATGAGCTTCACAAAAAGTGTTACCGATAAATAATTGGATTTTCATTTCACGATCGTTTACTTACTTATTTACTTAGCGAAGGTTTACCAATACGAATAAAGTACATTATAAGCACGCTATTATTTGTCTCGCCTGAAATAGTAAATGCGAAATAAATGAAAAATGCTGCACCATGGCGCGCTGGCAATTGAGTGATATTCCACGTATTCATAAGTAAAGTCGGCGCAATCCAGAGTTTTTGCTTTTGCTGACAAACACTCTCTACGTTAACAAAGAGCTCCACAGTAATGAGGTTGCGTATTTTTAGCTATGATTTAAGAGGTTATTAACTCTTTTGTTACATTCCCTCTATTATTACCTCTAAGGCCACTGATAAATAATAACGAAGATGGAAAAACACGTGTAGCTATAAGAATAAAAGAAGCTCGTCTTCAGTAAAGAATTTGACATAAGTGATTTACTTTGTAAATTTAGTCACCTTTTTTTTACGTGTGGAAACCCCCTCGGACCTTTACCCCACCGGGGTTTGCGGCGGGGCGGTGTGTCGGAATCGAACCGACGAAAACCACACGGTGTGCCACTCGGCGCCTGAGACGGGAGAGATCCGGGAACCGCTTTCTTACGCCATCCGGATCAAGTTTTGGTCACCCAGTCTAAGGCTGCTATAGGTACCTATTTAGTTATGTATAGTTATAATCTTCTGACTTATCTCTTAAACACACTTGTCTTACATATGCTATGATGTAACCTACAATTTCTTAATATTTACAGAAAATCTCGATTGTCCAAAAAATCGTATGATTCATAAATCAATGGTGCAAAAGCTAATTTCTTAAATAAAAATGCGACTGTAATGTATTTGAAATTCCAGTTATTTTACACTGCATATATCTATGTAGTTTAGTAATAAATATTTCTATTAGAGCCCTCGCGAAAACATCGAGTTAGATAAAATCGAATTTGTTGGCAGCCGGCGTCGATAATTTGCCATCCCGTCTCGTTTCACGAAAAATGAACAATCTGAACGGATATAACCTCATTTTTTCATTTCACGATTGCAACTATGTTTTATTCAACTGTCGAATCGCTATACAATCAAGTTGTTTCATGACAAAGACTAATATAAACGCTTGACCACTATTCCTTGTAGTAATGGAATGCAAACATTGACAATGGCAAATTGGTCCATAAATATCAGTGAGTAGGTATAGAAGCCTCGATGGAAACACTATCGCTGTGATCGCTATATCCGTCGGCAACTAACTACTAACGCTGAATGCTGATTACCATCATTAGATATTGACAATCGATGACCCAAACTGCCGACATTGCGTTATAGGGCGTCGTAAAAACTGCATTCTGCGTGTAGTAAATAGTTCGTTAGAATTCAAAAGGAAAAACCCGGGTAAATATCAGCAATGTGCAAGTGTCTGTCTGGGAAGTGCAAATTTTTAACATTGTTTTATTAGAAATAGTTTTTAATCTAAAAACTAATTATTATATTATCAGATTTGGTGGGAAAATTTGGAAGTTTTGTTTAAAAAATAAACATAATTTTTTTAAATTTATTTCCCAATTTTAATGCTTAGGTACTTGAAGATTGACTGTATAGGAACGTATTCTAACAACCTATCCACATTTCCTTTGTCTCTTCCTAAACTTGTCTTTTGATTTTCCCATATATTTAACTTAGTGTAATTCCTGTTTAATTTAGTTAAAACATTTTACTTAACAACAAATAAATTAAAAAGCTGTAACCCACTACGTTAAAACTTTGATAGAATTTTAATACCCGTCAGCTGGGCCATAGTTACGAATCCAGTGACACATTATTCATTATAATTGGTTCAGCAGTTTAGGCACTATGGTGGAACATACAAACACACTTAGACCGCCAGAAAAATAATTCCTCCTTTTGGCTTCGCCGTAGTCAGGTAAATACGGAGTTTACATCCACGTCGGTCTTGAATAGATCTCATTGTGGTCGATGTCAAGCCTAGTGCTTGAAAAATTGTTCATATGAAATAAGGATATAAGAAACATGACAGATTATCTTATGACATTGAAGGTATACTTGTACGAATGATAATGAAGTGTAAATCTTCCTAATGC
This sequence comes from Hyphantria cunea, assembly GCA_003709505.1. NCBI lineage: Eukaryota > Metazoa > Arthropoda > Insecta > Lepidoptera > Erebidae > Hyphantria > Hyphantria cunea. The sequence continues at coordinate 791,119 of PKRV01001647.1, read as the reverse complement.
ATTATTCCTCGAACGACCTCTGAGAATGATCTGGAAAGGTTTGGACGTCACGTCCTCGACTATTTCCTGCATTATATATTATATTGCTATGTTCCTGTATGAATTATCCTGCTTGACAACAAAATCTTATAAGTTGTTTAACCTTGATTATTGGTTTTGAAATGAGAATCAATTTATCAATTCGCTATTAACAGGTTTTTCGTTTACTAAAAAATGTCGTAGTCTATTGTCCAATTATTACAGTATCGGATAGTATTTGTAGAGCTCCATTATGTAACAGTCAAAGATATAATGTCCGATTGCTTAAAGTTGAATAATAAATATACTTCAAAATTTCTAATTTGACGGTCACAAAAAGAACACTAGCTTAGCCCGCGGCTCTACCCGCGTGTATCGTGAACGTAGACAGACAAGCAGACAGAGCTACTATCGAACTTATTATATTATTATATAGATGGCATCGTGGATAATACAAAACAATACAGGAAATAAAAAAATCACAGAACCGAAATTATAAGATTTATTTACCATTGATACATTATTTTGTTCTTCCTTCTTAATTTTTCGTTAGAGCAATGATTAACGCATCTATTAATCACCATTTATAAATTTCCTTAGGCACGTAATTCAATTTATGACAAGAATAAAACTTAAGATTACACTGACATCACGGAAGAAATACTCGTACACCGTAACTCAAAATAACGGACGTTTAGTCCGTTATTTTGAGTTACGGTGTAGAGGAATTGATAACTCAGAAAAGCAATACGGAGGTACCTATTTTGCGTGAACCTTTGAAAGCACCTTCAAAATACCCAGGTTCAAAACAATAGCTTGTTTGTCAATTAACTAACGTATGCGGTTGGCAGTCTTATACACGCGATAGAAATTGGCGGCGTGACTACTTCAAATAATGGCACTTAATTTTGATTGTTGTTTCGAAGTAGCAACAGACACTCAGCTTCAATAGAGTAAAAAGACAGACTTACTAATTGTAACGCAAGATAAGAACCTGAAATGACATCTATATCGCGAAGTACATAGAATGTGTGCAGTCAACTTGTAAGAACTATCGTTATATTTAGTAGCAGGTAGTGGTATAGTTCTATTCCAACACATAGTGAAAACATATTTTATTTTGCCAGAAGCGATTTTCAGTTGGAATACTTACAATATCTTGATGCAATTTGCAAAATGTGATTGGTTTTAATACTGAAAATGAAGCAGAATGCTTCAATTCACTTGGATTCACGATATGTTACTGAATTTCAAATTCAACTACTTTAGTAAATTTGTAAATTAATGAAGTAAAATAAACTATTTCTAGTTTGTATTCTAACTAAAGATTTACGTTGATATATAGATACATTTCCCTTATCGTTGCTATAGGCTCAACCAGGAACTATGTTCTCTGAAGGGGTAACAAAATAGTTCTAGCTGCTAACTCGCAGGAAACGTTGTTATCGACCTTGGCGGAAGCCCGCGCCGTTCCTGTACGCCAACCTATCTCTCGCCGCAAATTGAAACTCTACACTTTTGTAATGGAATGTACAAGGATATGCCTACACTATATCTTATTTTTGTAGCTGCTAGGCGCCAAAGCGAAGTGAACTAGATGCAGCTACAAAAGTTATAAATTTAGGTAACATGATTTTAAATATGTAAAGAGGCAAAAGCAGAACAAGTGTTGTATATGTATGTATCAATGTAATGGAGAATTAATTCTGGCAACTTTTCCATAAAAATATGTAAAAAATTCAATCTCTAAACCAATTTCGGAAATGCGTATAATGATTGAAAAATACTAAATTTTGAATTTGATTTTTTTATTATTAGTGACATTATTTTTTTAAATTAAACGAGGCAAAGAGTGCTAAATAATTTACCTATTTCATTTATAATCACTTCTACACATTCTCAAGAAAGCAAATTGGTTTATTTTGTTGGGATATCAAACAGACAAAGGCTTCTGTAACTAAGAAGTCTTGTTATACATATAACAACGTACCTATAATAGAATAATTATAAGCCAAGACTATTATGTTAATCTAATATTGTCCTACCACTTCAAAGAGAAAACACTAATTACATTCAATATATTTTGTATTAATATTAACTAACGAAGTTTATGTCAGGTACATGGAATGTTGTTTACCTTTAATGTTGTTACAAGGACATAGGGGAACACTGAAATTAAAAAAAAATGAAGGTAGCCCAGGAATTAGTTAGGATGCCATAATCAAATTCTGATGTGGTGTTAATGGCTCCACCTCGGGAGTACACATATGTGCAATACATACAAAAAAGTATTTAAATAATCACAACTGCCGGAGTAATGGGCGAGCATACTTAAAAAATTATTGAAGTGGAAAATAGAACCACTTCGTTTTTTAAATCAGTTTAAAATTGTTAATAATCGTACCTTGAGTACAGTCACCGTAGATATAATAATCAGAATGAATGGTGACAATGCCCATAGTTAGACACACAACATTCAACATCATTTGTAGTAATTACAATATTTTTGTTTAAGCGGTTCCAGTCGTATCTGATTTCCTGTTAACTTAGGGCATTAAACTAAACAACTAAAAATATGGTCTAAGCCTGTTAACTTTAGCTTGGATAAGTTTTGAATTTTGAGGGACTAAAGCGCAAGGGGTCATAATGTAACTGGTGTTTTGTTCTGAAATTATTGCAATTATAACAGGTATATACTGGGTTCAAAATAAATTTGTGACTGTAGACTCTACTACTCCTACTATTACTACTATTTTACAAATACTCCTCTATGTCGGCGGTAAAGAGAAGCCTTCCTCAAGACTCAAAGTATCTCAAGGCCAATTGTACAAATAGATCTGTATAGTGTCATCGTTTAAAGTTTTATAAAAATCGGGATTCAAAGCATAAAGTTCATTGAAAAATTATAGAAATGGCTCATGTTAAAGTCGTTACTGAAAACTTAAATAATAAACTGGGTCTCGGGTTCGATTCCCGGGTCGGATCAAATGTTTGTATAATCTACAAATGTTTGTTTCGGAGTTTGGGTGTATTCTATGTATAATATGAAGTTATTTACAAAAACAAAAGTAAATATGTATTTATATCAGTTGTCTAGTACCCATAAGCCCTGGTTAGTTTGGGATTAGATGGCGTTGTGTTAGATGTCAAAAATTATATACTTATTTAATTAGCTGTTCACAGTAGAAGAACCGTGCAAAGCAATGGCATTTGTTATTCAGTGGCTATTTTCTATATTCTTCTTGTATTTAAATTTCTCACAAGACTTAACCTAAACAATTTATTGCATCAGTTTTCTCCAAATTGTTATACAATTTCAAACATAGTATACATATCGTAACATTTGTTACAGAAATAACATTCGAAACCAGAGCCATAACTTCTTCATTAATTGAAGACTTTTATTACAGTTGATTTCAAGGCTGTGGTAAACAGGAATAAAAAGAAAATAGTGATGGAGAGATATGTTTGTTTTTATTTTACATTTAACTCCGGGGGCGGAATGCATCATTATCTTAACTTTCAACATTATAAACGTAAATTACGACAATAACGTTAAAAACCAGTTTCAGTGGTGGTGTTTACGATCAATATGACGTATTTTAACTGTATAGCTTATCACGTGTGTAAATTATTTACGAAGCACTTCATCCACCATTGACAAGATAATTACAGCGTTTAGTGTTACACCTTTGAATATTAATATTTTAATGTAAATATAGAACACAATAGGTGTCTGTCTACTATTTCAGAGTATTGTGGCATTTCAAGAATCTTACAGAGAGCTATCGCCTTTGAGAAACTATATTCTCCTTGCTTAGGTCATAGTATATTTGAAGTCCTGCCAATTGTTACAATGTGTTGCTTTGTAGAGTTAATCCGATGTAGGGCTTCTAGTACCCTAGTGTCTCATCTTACTCGAGTGTTTACAAGAACAAAATGTTATCTTTTTTTCATATCCCTATCTGATAATGTACTCCAAAGGAAACCGAAAACCTCTGATCTAATCATATTCGTAAGATTCATGAGGAAGTAATAAGTTTGTTTAATTTAGAAAATTCAACTATTTCGATTTGATAGAATAAAAAAAACTATTTTATTGGCATTATATTGTATTACAAACACATTGGTTTTTTTTGTGAAATTATAAAAAATAAACACTTAATCGTGACAGCATTTTTTGCATTTTTGAGGCTAAATAATCACTGGTCGCGATCCATTTTGTAACGAAAATGCCAAAGCCAATTTTCTTGTCATTGAAGAAACGTCACATTAGCGGCTTTTGTACTACCAAGGTTGGAGCGGTTTATATTTTAGGCAGCGCTGTTTTTCCCGCATATCCCTCTAATTAGCTATGGCTTAAAGCTATTTTTAGTCAGTTAATCTCTTTCTGTGACTTTCTGGTCATCATTTTAGTTAGCTTAATATGTTTTAGTTAGCAAACATCTTGAACACTTGATGAAAATGGTTCTGCCTGTTACTTAATTTAAATTCATAAAACGGCTCAATCTAAAATATTTACTACAAAAATTTTGACACCTGAAACCAAAAATGTCTAGAGAAGATAATTAAATACAGGTATATTTCATTTTATTCTAAAGACCTTCTAAACTTTATTGTCGTTCAATTCGTCCAACGTAGGTCTTTGAATTTTCATAAAACAAAATGAAAGATAACCAGAAAAATTTTGAATTTTTAACTTATGTTTTCGTATATAATATACGAAAACATAAGTTTATTTTGTATATGTATATATATGTTGTATATGTAATTTTAGTTTGTAGTTTTAAATTACTTTTCATTGAAAATGTGTTAGTTGAAAATACAAATGATCGACGAATAACAGTTTTATACGACCTAGAAACTTATTTTCTTGCTTGAATCTTGAATTACGTCTTAGAAAAACTTACAAAAGGGACGTTTACGAGAACTTCCAAAGTCCATTAAAATTTATTGAAAGAGTATCATTATCTGTTCGCTTATAAAATGTAAAATGTCTTTGTCACCTTTGCTTTTAGAATCTATCGTCAGATAATTTTTATTATACATTTTATTGTCACCTCGCGTATTACAATTACTTTCCTTCTCATTGTTCTCAAATGCTTATTTAATCGACTATTTTGGAACTTTTTCAACCAAGTGTGTCTATTTTTGCAGCGAATGTTATTCATAAACATTTGGAAATCAAAAGATATTCTGGTGAGTCGCTACCTATTTGTATACAAGTATCATTTTTAAATCACTACAGATTGTATATGAATGAAAGACAGTCATCATAACCCTATCGCCGTCCATTGGTATTTAGCAATGTACCTATGATTGGCCATTTGGCCATTCACCATGATGTGCTAACTCTCCCGATCTTGGTCAGTCAATGCCCTTTGGCTGTCAGATACTTCCTTCAAGCCGTCACGTCGGACCATCTTGGGCCGTAGGCTTTCATTACGTTTGTCGGTCGTCATTTTAAAATATCTCGGGTTCTGCGACTAAGAGTCCACTTGGAGTCACGTACAATTCCACTTCTACATTGTACACATACAAGTAGCATTGGTGAATGAGATTCTTTAAAATCATACTCACTCGTATGAATTCCGTGAATTTTACTCATAAAACCGCCCCTATGTACAAACCGATACTGTATACTACGGTATTGATTTATAATCTTGTGATTGTTACGCCCATAGCCTCAGAGCACATTTTTTGGATGTAGTTTAAATCAATATTAAGTTACACTGTCTTACGCAAGTATAGATATGTATCTACTTGTAATCGGTTAAGTGTGGGCGGTTCTTGCTACGGGCAATAAAGAATACGACGAAATTACGTTGACCAAACTTATAACTGATCGCTGACCAAACTTTTAACTGATCGAGGACACAAATAATAAATTCATTACACACATAATTCTTTTGGTGTAATGGACACCAATGGTAAAGGAATACGATAACAGCAGTCAGCAAGTCAATAATCCTTAAATGTAACATTATCTATGTTACATTTATACCTAGGAAAGACCACTAAAATTCTGATTACTTAATCGAACTTTCAATTTGTTACATTGATCCACTCAAACAGGTTGGGATTGTTACTCCTCACAAAAGGTGTTCAAAGAGCGTTCAAAAAGTGCTTTGTGCCTGAAGCACAGTATGTTGTAATATCGTATCGTTATAACGTCGTCGTGTAGCCTTATAAATTGGTGTAGCTATTGCTTATCTCTGCAGTTTATCCTGTGAGTAACATCTCGAAACCCTTTGAGATGATTGAGAAAAGGTTCCCGGCAAAATAGGATCATAGACATAAAAATATATGTTCTACATGATACAGCAAAGTATATAAACTACTTTGATAAAGAATGATAAATAACAAAAAAAACATATTCTCTAATCACTAGAACCAGCTAGACATTAAATGCATAAGACACAATATGGCACCAAACATTTTATTTTCAACCCCTAACGCAAAAAGAGGAGTGTTATAAGTTTGACGACGAAGTCTGTTTGTCGCTCTGTGTGGATGTGTCTGTCTGTGGCATCGTTGCTCTCAAACGGATGGACCGATTTGGATGTGTTTTTTTACAATTTCAAAGCCAATTTCCTTGCAGTGGTTCTTAGCTATGTTTGATTAATATTGGTCCAGCTGTGTGAGAATATCAGCTCTTTTCCAAAATGATGTAAGGCATTTTTGGCGTAAATTACAAGATTAATTTCTTGCATATGGGTAATTTAAATTTTTAATTTTAGCTTGTGATACTAGTATCTGACAGGAACGTAATCCTCCATTACCGACTTAACGGACCTCTAGAGAATTGATTAAATGTAACCACTAATTAAGAAGAGTAATTATCCGTTAGCGCATTCTCGATCCCTTGCCAATCAGTAAACTTTCAGATACCGTGAGAATTTATTTGATAAATTATTTTGTAGAATAGTCACTATGTCGAAATTGGCTCTTAACTTTTACAACTGATTTGCAGACAATTGCCTGCAAATAATACTTCTTCTAACCAGAAATTTGCTAAGTAAAGATCCAGTTAAAGATTTAAGTGCCTACGGAAGTATGAGGATCCAATTATGCTCCCAATTTTGCACAGATACCTACGTGCCTGAAATGCCTTCACAAACTTGGCCCAAACCTTGACTCATTACAATAACTAATTCACAATTCAACGTCGAACCAACTAAAGCTCAGCCGAAACTTTTATTGGCAATCGTTAACCAATAGTTGGGATAAAATCATTGTTTGCCGGCTTTCCCTCGAGAGGATTGAGAACCTATCGTTTGCAGAATATATTGTGTTATTAGAACTCTTGAACACAGATTTGTTACATAAGTGTCATGAAATATGTATTGGTATAAGTTACTAGTTCAGATTACGGTTGCAATTATATTGCTAGAGGTTTCATGAGAGCTCAAAAAAAACAAATATTGTTTTTACGATGCTATTTTCTAGGGACTTAACTCTATTGATCTCAATAATATGATAATTACCGAGTAATTTATTTTTACATCGATGTTGTAACAATTTATATTCAATTTAAATTGCCTAAATTTTCAAGCACATACATACCACACTACTTTATTATTCCGATATTAATGATAGATAGAATGACAGGTCTACAGCTTCGTTAGTAGTAATAATCCGATTTATTTTGTTCAGATAGAAATGAAGTAGTGCCGCCCAGGGACTTTTTTAATTTTCGAAAAGTACTTTAATTGCGTAAAAGTTAATATATATCTCACCTTATGAGACCTTCAGTACACTCACTATCAAATTCATTCAGCGTCCGTCCCGTACACAAACTTTTACAAGCTAAAATTTAAATAAAAAACCCCTAAACAAGCACTTAATCGAGTAATCAAACGCCAAAAATGCCTTAAATAGTTTTGGAAAAGAGCTCTTACACCGCTCTACCGATATTATCCTAAGATAGCTGATACCAACGCCATAAAACTGGTTTTCAAATGAAAAAAACCGCATTGAAATCGGTCCATCCGTTTGAGAGCTACGTTGCCATAGACACACACAGACAGACAGAAATCGTCGTCAAGCTAACACAACTTTTTTTGCGTCGGGGGTTACAAATATGGTTATGTTAATTTATAAATGAATCTCTGTCTTTGTACTGTGTGGGATTATACAATGTAGCACGAGCCCTGATTGAAGTAATAAAATTGGAAAATATCCTTAAATGACCTTCAAGCAATTGCTTATTCGGGGTCGTTTAATTATCAACTTAAAAGGCTTGGGTATTCCCATGCCTTTTGCGTTAATTAATTAGATAGATAAATATAAACTTTCTATAGAGTTAGAGATATAGCTTTTTTTATGGAATAGGGGGCAAACGAGCAGTCGTCTCGCCTGATGGTAAGCAATTACCGCCGCCCATAGATACCCGTAACACAAAAGGCGTCACAAGTGCGTTGCTGGCCTTGGGGGATGGGGAGGGGATGAGGGGAAGGGTTGGATTATGGGCCTCCGGTATACTCACTCACTCGGTGAAACACAGGTTTTCTGTGAGGACGTGGTATCACTCTGGTCGACCCGGACCATGCATGCCGAAGCGTGGCTCTCCCACGGTGTTCTTCTATTTCCAAATTTTCAATATGTCTTATTGAAAATTTGCAAAAAAAGATAGTAAAGTAACAAATATTAGTAGAATGGAATTTCCAAATTTTCAATATGTCTTATTGAAAATTTGCAAAAAAAGATAGTAAAGTAACAAATATTAGTACATGCTTTTAGGTTGTCTCTTTTCATTCGTTTTTCTTTTCATTTCATTCATTTTTGTATGATTGTTATTTAAACGCTTGATTGACCCTTGATTCATCAGTGTGAGTTCAGTAATTAATTTTATACTGAATTAAGTATTTATTAAGGAAGATTATAGATTATACCTAACCTTGACAATAGAGTACATCTGGCGTCTGTTCATGTCGATCTATGATTTTTATCTGTAGCTTCGGTTTAACGTTCATAAATGTCAGTTAGTGTCTTAATTGTATAAATTATTTTGAATTTGAATATAGAATACGGTCTTTATATCATGAACGATAGCGTGATGACGCTACTGTCTCTAGGAGCAAAGCAGTGACTCTAAACGCAGTGTTATATGCAGCTATTATATTCTCTCCCCGTGTTAATTTGTCAAGTCCATCAAAGATCTAACGATGCACCGTAAGGTTTTAGTAGTTGTTATTTCAAACTATTTTCCGAAAAATAAACAATCCCTTTGATGTTTAATAAAACGAAACTAATTTGTTTTGACATTAACATCAGTCGTCTGAATGAAGATGTAGAAAATCAACACACGACCTCGAGAATAATAATTCTCGCCGGTTTCTTTTCGGTCGCCTCCTTTACATAATTCAATCTCGTGAATCTCTACTTTTTACAAAATGTTACCTGCTATATATTAAACAAATGAATAAATATTTCCAGACATTTTAGCTATCTAGTCCCAAACTAATCAGAGCTTGTACTATGGGTACTAGACAACTGATATTAATACATATATACTTTTTTTTGTAAATGCATACCGTTGGTTTTGATATCTTACTTGGAATATTGAGCTCTCTTAACTTATCTCCATCTACAATTGACTGGTTTCATAGCTAAATATATGGTCGTCAGCAGCGTACTTGTATTGAAAATAATTATTCCTCTTGGTGTACTACACTTGCAGGCTCTTTGCAGTTTTTATCAACTCCAGCACGGATCGATTACTTTTCACCTACCACTTTTATGCAGATGATCTACAAATATACACAAAAGCTTCTCTTATTAAAATATCAGAAGCTATAGACGATATAAACAGAGATCTGATACAAATTTCGGCTTGGAGTAAGGAGTATAGATTAAAACCCAATCCAAGTAAAACACAGGTAATTATAATAGGTAGTCATAGAATGAACCCCGCAATAAATTGGCATCAATTACCTGCTGCTGTGATAGGTCATATATCCCATATAGTGGCAAGATTATCTTGGAATCTTGGATAAGTATATGTCCTGGCCCCCAAGCTAGTGAAGTTAGTGGTAAATTGTTTGCTGCAGCGGTATCACTGCGAAGACTTCGTAACTTTCTTCCCATTGACACGAAAATTGCCCTGGCATAATGCCTTCTCCTTCCTACCCTTGACTATGGCGATGTTAGCTATCTAGATCTTACTGAAGAATAACTGAACAAACTTGAGCGCCTCCAAAATGTCTGCATAAGGTTCATATTTGATTTACGTAAGTTCATACTTACATACAGACGTGATCATTCACGTCTCCGAATATCGCGTTAACCTCAAATGATTACCTATCCGCCTTCGCCGTAATGTTCACATTCTATACAGTACACACACAGTACAGTACAGTTTTTTTCCACATTCGCCCCCCTATTTCAAACAACGTTTTGAATTCTTACACAGTTCACATTGCAGGCTCATATATATATATGCATGTAATCATGTTTGTATGTACGTATTCATATTATGTGTGTTTACTGTAGACACATGTATTAAGTTTATATACTGATCATTACTTAGATTATATCTGACTCAGGTACATCTTAGACTAGCCAAAATTCAAAGGTTGTCTGGAAGAGATCGCCGTGACCGATAAGACCGCCTATTGTTATACCAATTGTAGTTTTTAATTTAATTCTTTTTTGTACTTAGTGGTGTTCAATAAACCTGTATAAATAAATATATCTTGTGTCGCTGAGGACATACATACATGACATGGACATAAAGAAAGAACACCCAGACTCAAAAATACACTTTATGTATCACCTGTATCTGTATCGAACCCACAGCATTCAGCGCAATAGGAACCCACGAGGTGACTGCTTAAATTACTGCACCATCCATGAAGTCGAATTTTCATATTAAAGATTATGACCATTGTAGCTTTGCCACCACCACGTATTACCTAAGAGGTTAAAATATGAAAACGTTGTTCACTTACCACTTTGAAGCCCAAAGTGTTACTTTTTAAAGAGTTTTAAAGAGACAAACACTATTCTTGTGTAGAAATTGTATAACACAAATTAATTTGTGAACGTTCGTAATTGATCAAAGGTATCTATTCTATAAATTAATTGTTAATCAAATCTAACCTGAAAACCACAATTTCAAGGCAGACGAAGAAACATTTATATCAAACTGAATTATACTTACCCAGATCAAGCTCTGGTTTAGGTAAAATATTAATTAGTAGAAGCCACCACTTTGGTGGTTTATTTAATTGTGGTTATATTAATGTATTGTTTAATTTTATAAAGCAGTGGCAACTGATGCGAGTGTGACACCCGCCGCGCATGGACTTCTGGAAATCAGGAGTCAGAAGTGCATTGCTAAAATTGCAGACATCTTTGCAAATTGCAAATATATATATATAAGGATTTACCACTGCAATTCGCAATATTTGTAATCACAACGTGTTTGGTGAACCGAATATTCATTGGTCGAAAAAGATTGCCCCAACATTAAACTAAAACACTAGGTTCTGGTTAGTATTGAGAAAAGCCTCAAAACCTCGCAACGGTAACTCGAACCCTTAATTACTAAACCTTTAAAGTTCGAGCTGTAGGCCCACGACTTTTACAGTTACGAGTTTTTAACGTTCAAGAGCTTCAAAGAGAGTATTCAAGTCTAAATCCGAGCTCCATTTGTTTAGCAATCTAACACGCCTATCCTATAAAGTTCAACCTTCCCGTATTTGATTATTTATGGGACTTTCAGGAAAAGTCAATGACCCGATCAACGTAATTTGTCACAGCTAAAAATTCTTAATAATACACTACGTTTTATAACTAACATCTTATCCTATCAAGTAATGCTATGTTGTAAATGTAAAGAATGTAGTTGTACCACAACCACTAAACACGTGTTCCAGATTCGTTTTATTTTGTTTCGTACGATAAAATAAAACGTTAAATAAATGTTTGTTTTAGGTTTGGTTTTAACTTTCCGGTGTGGTCCAATGATAAAATAGATATCAGAGATGAACCTCAACGATTTTAAGATGCTAAACGCTCAGACATCCGAACCTCATATATTAATTAAAATTATTAAATTCTATATTTTAAATTCAGCTACTGCCAGCCGTCCTGTGCAAATCATCGCTCCACCTGGCCTGTGACGTCCTACACTACGTTTGCCGAGACGCGGTCTCCACTCTAGAACTCGTTTACTCGTTTACGAAACTGGATGCGAGAAGCCATAGATCGAACTAAGTGGCGTGAAATTGGAGAGGTCTATGTCCAGCAGTGGACTGCGATAGGCTGATGATGATGGTGCTGATGATGATATTTTAAATCTAAGTTACTGTTGTAAATTAAAATTAGAAAAAACTACATACATAGTATATTCTTTTACTGGCAACAGTAAGAATGTTGTCGGTAGAAGAATAAACCCATCCCGTGGATAAGGCATAGAGCGTCTAAAGTGAGACTCCATAAGAGTACTGTAAGAACTCCTTAGTATCCTTTGCTTCACGCGTTGCCCATGTTCCTCGCCGAATATGCCACTGTTCGTCATCAGGTTTTGGTTTTCCAGGGACGCCCGCGCATGCGCTTTTCCTTAAGGTTTCAGTCAAGAGCGTGTTTAATGATGTAATCGGAGTCTCTCCTCGGTATAGCCAATTCAGCCAATATTTTTTTTAGTCCAGTAGGTGTATTTGATTGGTAAGGGAGATAATACTTATCTAGTGTCATATTGTCAAATAATGAAAATAAATTATATAATGTATATATATATATATATATATTGTATATATATAAACATAATCTGAATCTCGGAAACGGCTCCAATGATTGTCATGAAATGTTGTAAACAGGGGGTTTTGGGGGTAATAAATCGATCTAGCTAGGATTCCTTTTTAGAATAAAACCAAACAAAAAACCGAGCAAGGCTTGGTCATTCAGGTACTATATATGAAAAAACTTAGTTACTAGGAAAAAAATTGTTTTATAAAATAGAAAAGATTTGTGTTTAAGTTTTTGAGAAAATGTTTTATTTTTGCACGTCTGCAACGTCAAAAAATAGCTGTTTATTTCTTGACATTTTGTCATTATAGCAGTTATGACAAAATGTCAACTTGACATAACGTTTAGAATCCATCAAGTACCTGTAGTGTTTTATTAGCTGTGGTTACAGTGTTATTGCATGTCAAACTTAACTAAAATTATACGTGTGGTTGGACATTGGTCGGGCCGCTATCTACCCTCTAAAATGAATAAAATACTATTTGTTGTAGTAAGTGTGACAAGGACATATTAAATTAAATAAATAATGCCTCTCTAATCATTTTATTCATCAACAACATGAATATTATATACATCAATGGGTTATAGTTGACGTGAAGTCTACATGCTGCATCGTTCGCGCAATCGATGCCGAGGCCAAATGCTGAAATACATAATATATACATTGATGGATATAGAGAAGGGCGAGGTTATCGTCAAAGAAATTCGACCTTATTTCATGTTAATAAATGTAGCTGACCCGACATTTGGTAGTGTGAACAAGGAAAACTTAATAAAAGCTTCCCGTTTTTCGTTTTGGCGACTCGTTTTCCTTTCCATTGTAATAAATTTTCGGATACTTACGTCTATAATAACTTGTTGAGAAATAATTCCTTCAAGGAAAAACCAATAGGTATTATATATGTTATAGGTTGGTAATTATAAATAAATGAGTACATGTAAATTTTTGCGATATACAAATGTTTAAGTTGCTTTATTTGTTAGTTTTTTGCATTAGTAGTAGGTAAGTCAATATTATGTCATTATTGGTTACATGTACTCGAGCTAGCCTGAATGCCCCAATCCATCCTCATAAGTACTCTTCCTTTCCTACATTTTTTCTATCGTTCCAATCTTCTCATATACTATTGTTAAATAGAGCGTCTTGTTATAATGTTGATTTTCATTTAGTAAACTAGGTTGCCAGACTCGAACACTAGTATTAAAATGTACGTTTGTCAGTTAATTTAAAAATAAATTGCTTACTAATTGTATGACAGTTCCTCCAGACATATTTATTTTAAATATATTTTAGTAGCTGGCTCCTAGCTTTCGTTTATTATTTAATAGCTCTTTGCCCGCGGCTTCACTCGCATTAAAGTTGTTATTCTACCCCTCGTAAACAGCAAAAGTTCATAACGATCGTTAGAGTTTCGGGGAGAGTAAGTAATGAAAAAATTTGATGACTACCATTAATAAGTATAAATTACACATCATACCTATGTGAATATCGTTCACAAATTAACTTTGTTTTATTTTTTGGAAACTTCTTATGGAAGTTTAATAATTATTTATTTTATGACATCCGTCAGACAATTTTAAAAATAATAATGTAGTTACTAAACTAAGGCGTCGTAACCTTTGGTGCGGTTAAACAAATATCCGGTTAAAACAAAGGCTTGCCTGAGTACATTGCTGTATTATACCTGTCTAAACACTCAACGTGCAATAGACGATTACGAAAAACTAAACTTCATTACTCATTATTATTCACTTCTTCGTAGGCAAAAAGAAACTTATCGTATAAATTGAGGCTCATTACAATTTAGGAACAGAATGAGTTACTGGAAGTATCTTCTCAGTCAGTTTAGTAACTGACTGAGAAGATACTTCGGAACTATAGCGGGACAAATCAAAATATTCATGTCATTTTAAGTCTTTTTTTTTTTATTATGAAATGTATGAATTTATTCTCTATGTATGTTATGAAATTTATTTAATAAGCTTTATCTTAACATTTAGAAAATTTGTTTCCTGTTTGTTACATTGCATACATTAACTTTGCCAATCCCGATAATTGCCCCTATCGTTGGCGTGGCAAAATTATTTAATGGCGCCTTCAAAATGTACTGATCGCGTGCTGGTGGAAAGGCTGAAACCCCTGACCTTACGCCTACAATGTCAATGTTATCTGATCCGACCATTACTGTTGTTAGGGCGTGCGCGGCCATTCCCACTCGTTTACATGTTTTTCTATAATTTAATTGCATTAATACATTATTGTGAATTTATTATCATATTTTAATGGGAGAAACTTTTATGTCATAAAACTCTAGGCACCACAAATACATGACGAACATCTTTATTTAAACTAGTTTAGCATAATGTTATGCTAAACTATTCGTTGTATTCATAAGGAATATTTTTTGAAGTGATAACTACTTTAGCCGCGTTGAGTACTTTTTAGTAGGAGAAAATCTTTTTAATTCGCGTCATCGCGTCACCGACATGCTGACGTCACAAGACTTCTTTGGCCGCGTTGAATACTTTTTGGTAGGAAAAACACCATTTCTTTGCTACTAATTTGAACTTAAGGGCGCCAAAAGATCCAAGTTTAAGGCGCTTAACGGCGAGAAATAATAAAATATGTTGTCAAAAATTACTCGTAGCAATTCTCACAAACGTATACACATGCACATATAGATGATTTACGTTTTTCCGTTCTGGTCGATTTCGTTCTGACAATTTGAATAAAATAAGGATAAATTAACAGTCTTTAACAGTACACTGTTGGACATAGACCTCTCTTTAGCAAGGAAATCCGGATACAAAATAAAATGTATTTCTAAAGCCTTGATGCAAAGGTAGTTTGAAAATAGATTTCAAGTATACACACAAAAGTTTCTGATAAGTATCCCTCGGAACACCCTTGAGGCATATCCGTTATATCACCTTGAAATTTTGCACTTGGCACAACATTACACAAGGATTTATGTGGTCAGCTGCCGTTAATACAAAGGTGAAGACAAAAATTTATATTTCCACATAATTTGATATAAATAATTTAACATAAGATAAATAAAATGCATGATCCACAGTAGGCGCACACGAGACGTATAAAGGTCAAGTTTCTCGACGAAGAGACGGAGGCTGGCGCAACTCACGCTTCGCCGCATGCTGGTCCAAGGCCGATGAACATCAAAGCCTCTCGGCACTCGCAAATTATCCTCTTGGGCGAACAGGGCCACTCGTTATAATGACACTACCTAAATCTGTACCGCTTTATGTTTTTTCGCAAATTAACAAATATGTTTTGATTTAATTAACTTTTTACAAGGCAATACAAAGTAGCATTTTTCATTTGACAATGTTAAGCAAACTTCCTTCTTCCTTCTCCTCCTTTGAGTATGTTAACAGCATGTATGGATCTTCACAAACAATTCGATTGTAAACATAATTAAAGCAACAATTTTGTTTAAAACCTGTCCCCTGAAAACATAATACTGAAAAAAAACCTCCTGCGTTCTTTTTAAGAGCAGTCTCATTTAGAAATATTGCTAACAAATCACATAACAAAGCAGATTAAATAATGGAACATCATCAGCCTATCGCATTCCACTACTGGACATAGGCATCTCCAATTGCAATTGCTTCTCGCATGCAGCTCCGGCCAGTTGTCTTACGCAAATCAACACTTCACCTGCCCTATGGATGTCCTGCACTATTTTTACCGAGACGCGGTCTCCACTTAAAAACCCGTTTAGCCCAACGGTTATCGGTAAATATGGCCTGCCTGCTGTCACTTCAGCTTCCTGTGGGCTATGTGCATAGCCTAAACTTATGGCCCAGCCGTACCGTAAGTGTTCACATTTCGGCTCCGTATGTCATTACGGGTAGGACGCACTCATTGAAGACTTTCGTTCTTAGGCACTGTGTGATCGACGATGAGAAGACTCGACGAATAATGAATATGAACCGGAAATTAAAATAAATAAGAAAACATTTTTATTTTTAGGCACGTTGAGCACTTTTTGGGTGAACAAAAATCACTCACTCGTGTTTTCACCGAGTATACATAGTAATATATATACATATATATAACGAATATTTGTATAATCTGTATATATGTACATATATATACTTCCGTGCGTTAATAGTATACATTAAATATATGTTTGTTTTGTTTGTTTGTTTCATATTCGAAATACTGGACACCTCTTCATAACATATCAGGCGAACCAAAAAAGGATTTACGGAAAACGTATTTTATTTTTATTACGTATATGAACAGCTTGTACTGTTCTTTAATGATAACTCAGTTAGGAAAGTCTGCATTTGCGGTAGAAAAGCCGAGGAGACTCTAAGTTTTCATTGAAGTGTCATTGTTAAATTAAAGCATTATTTTCTTATCAGCAAATATAGGTCAATTAGTATATATAAACCTAACGATAAAGGGAAGTGTAGCAACTTTCATATAAAACTGTCTCACGTACGACAACTGAGAAATAATTAATAATTAGAATTTGCTCTAAAAATTAATTTAGGCGCAGTAGATAGATTATACCCTATCCTGAGAGGAGACCCGAGCCCAGAAGTGGGGCATTGTGGGTTGTTGATGACAGGTAGGTGTATTATCAAACGATATGAACGTAAAAAGTGGAATGAAGATGACATAAGGACTGAATAAATAAATATGTATAAAATTTTAAATATTTTACACTACAGTGTTTATTGCCTTTTCCTCATTGCCTCATTCTTAAAATTTTCTTCAGATCAGTCAGTCGCGAGTGGGGCATTTTTGCTACTTCTCCTTTATTGTATAAACATGTAGCTTTTAACTAGCCGGTTACCCTTTTATTCACGAGATTATTTTCATTATTTTCATGAGCAATATTGCAATGAATCGTTCCCAGCTAACCCCACCTGCACTGGGAGTAAGGGGTCGAACCACTATTTTTCGCTTCCAGCCAACCTCACCTGCACGCGGTGCACCCTGCTTTTATGTTCATGTTCTGAACTGATGTAATGATAAGAACATTTACACAAATGAGGATTCTTTAGAAAGTTTGGATTAGTGCCAGGTTGCCAATTGCAATAATTTTGGACCTCATGCAATTTGTCTGGCACAGTTCCAAACCCTCTAAAGAACCGATATTTTCACGGTCAAACCTGTGAAACATAAGGCCTCATAAGTTATAACGTAATTACTAATAAAGGCTTGAAAAGAATATGTTAGTTTGATATAGAGCCAAGATATTGTGTAAATGTATAATGTACCCAAAAGACTTCTGATCTTAGTTTAAATAATGTATTTTCTTGAATATAGCAAGGTTTTACATTAAGTACAACCCGTGTTCTGCCCTGCAAAGCCGTGTAAAATTACTTCCCCATATTGACTACTTCCGTGGCGCAGTGGTAGCGTATGCGACTTTTGTGCTTGAGGTTCGATTCCCGAGTTGACCAAATGTTTATATTTGGGTTGGTTCATACACCATGTATAATATGTACGTATTTACAAAAAAAAATTACATCTGTAGGTAATTATATCAGTTGTCTGGTATGCATAATACAATTTTAGTTCTGCGTAATTTGGGACTAGATGGCCTTGTATAATAAATGTCCAAAAATATTTATTTATATTAGCTAGGAAACTGTTTAAACTATATTAACTCTATAGATTCCTAAATTTCCTATGTAAATATATAATCATTGATCTATTGTATATTTTTTATCTTTTTTATAAATAATGGCAATTGTGTAGCAAAGCATTACTGACTTACTGATTGTAAATTTGTACATACATTTATCAAACATTTTATCTAGTAACTACGTTCAACTCTTGGCAGATATTTTTTTTTGACTCTTAATAAATAATAAAATGAAATTATGTTTTTTAACAAAGATGGACAATTCTAAGATATACCAAATGGCAATATTCCAAAAAAAATCTATTAGGCATTACTATTGTCAAGAGCATCAGAACTACATTATACCACATAGACATGTTCTTCACCACTTGAAAATAGTAACAATAAATAATTACTTTAGTTCTCCTCCTTACATACACATTTTAGAGTTCGACGTAGGTATGTTCCAAGTCCAATACGCAAAGAAAAAGGAGTTAACTCGAACAAGAATTTATCATAACGCGTACATACAATCCGCCAAAATACAGTTACCAACCATATTGCTCTAAAACACAGTATACACAGCTACTCGTCAATTCCAATTCCTGTTAACTATGATTAGATAAGTTAGGTACGGTGATGTTGACTCTGTTAAGTTGGGAACCGGCAGTGTTAATGCACCTAAATAATGTAATACCATTAATAATACTCGAGGCATAGTACGCTAGTGTATCAAAAAGTTCATTTGAAGCAAACCGTATTGTAACGAGCTTGGTGAAGATAGCGTCAAACCAACACATTGCTAAACATATAATATTCTCTAATGCACATCAAGTAGAACGGTTAGTATATGAATGTCCCCGCATTACTCCAGCCCACGGCATTTTATAACATCTGAAAGATCCACCATATTCAATACTGAATTCCCAAACTCAGCAGATAATAATAAACATTGTTTATCATACTTATTCTAATGATTATTAACATACTTTTATTATTTGATAATACAACATTGTGTAAGATTAAAGATTTATTACGCCGGAAGTACCATTGTATGAAAAGAATATAGCCGCTTTCAACAATAAGTGTAAGTAGCACTGAAACCTGACAAGCGGTAGGCTACTTATAACATTATATACTTCTAAATGGTTCTAGAAGGAATACACAACATATGATATGTACGCATCGAGACATCAAATGACTAATTAATTGAACAAAACTGTATTGAACATAACCATTAGCGGTCGCGTTAATCTTACTTACGCACCAGCAACGACTTTTATTACAATATGTGGAACTAGTCAAAATGTTTGGCAAATGCTTTCAAATTAGTCGACTACTCGGAGCTGGTCAATTAACAAACAGCTCGATCAATTATATTAAACTAGGACAGCATAAAGCGATACTACTTGCACCCTTTGAGATACTTAAATAAATTGACGAATTTAAGCGACACATTGGAACATTTTAATTTCCTGATATCGTTATTCGGTTCTTGACAATTTCCGCTATAAAATTTGCCTTGCTGAATTCAATTCGTTTACCAAACAAACAAATCCTATTTCATCAGTCTTCGATTTCCCTAATAACGATGTTTATTCGATTGTTCATTGCAAAGAAGTTTACGAAACGCTAGAACGCAAAATAACGCTTAATTTATTTTGGGTACTTGCCAGGTTTCAATATCCCACAGAAAAAGCACAACTTCACATTGCACTTTCAATACAAGTTAAGTTTAGTAAGATGTTAGAACTCCAACACGTCTGGATCTACTCTCATTGAGTCTCTTTAAGCGCGAAACCTATTTTCATCATTGTTCCTAAAGGTTATTTTACTAATTGATAAATAATGGAGACCGAAGTCGAGTTCATCCCATCCATTTTATTATTATAAAGAAAGTGTTCTAGATCAATCATTAAATTAAGAACACATGAGACATCCTTCTGAAGGCGTTGATAACATGTCTTTATAATGCCCAATAATTTATAGTAAGATAATGCTAATATTATTAAAGACAGAATTGTTTAAAGGAGATTTAAAAGTGCTTCTAGGTAAAAAGTGTTATACAGTGTATACAGTGAATGAATTTCTTAACTACGAAAAAAAGAGAACAAAAACAAACTTTTTTAATAATGTAATAATTAGAACCACTAGTACCACTATCTATACACCTAATTTAATTATTTCATAATAAAATTAGGTGTATAGATAGAATAATGGCTCAATAATAATTTAATATCTATTATAAGTTAATTTTGATAAAACTATTATTGCATGCTGCAAAGCAGAATATGGCGTTCTAGACCCATAGTGTAACAACAATGTAACCCGTTACCCATGTTCGCATAAATTAAAGTTTGAAGTTTGAAGAAATAAAGTTTGCAGTTTACATTACCTTAAAGTCATTAAAAATTAATCACGAAAACATTAAAGGTACTACGTTGATTTACTGAAACTCAAGCGATATTGATATGTCCTTTATAACGAATGAAAGCTAACGGCCGCATTCACAAACAATACTCAATTAAGTGGAGTTGACACACTTATACATATTTACCAACGGCAATTAAGACACAAGATCATTCAATTCTGTTCATAATGAAAAGGTTTCATGCACCCAATGTTTTTATCGACATTGAGACTAGATATATCGATCTATCTTGTCTTTGACTCAATTAAGCCTTCATTATAACTAATGAAAGATATTTTGAAAAAGGCAGGCCATATGTACCACTTAATAAATAATATTTGAAGACAATATTGTGATAATATGGTGACTATATGCATATAAACACCTAAACTTTTTAACGAAACAAATATTTGCAATTCATAGAACCATATGGTCCGACATGAGAATCGAACCCGAGACCTTTAAACTCATTAGTCATATGCACACAAACTGCACCACCCAAGCAGTTTAATTTTGAAAGCGCGAAAGTATAAATTTAAATATGTACGGACATATATGTAATTATAGCATATCATTACAAAATAACATATAAAGTATATTTATATTACTAGCTATTGCCAACGGCTCCGCCCGCGTGTATCTGTTATCGCGGTAAAAGGTACCCTACGTCCTTCCCCAGGTATCAAAGTATCTCCATTTAAAATTCCATTAAAATCGGTATAACTGTGAAAGCGTGACGGACAGACAGACGAGAGTTAATTTCGAATTTTTAATATTAGTATGGATAATATTTTAAATAACCACTAACAATGTTTAATGTACGTATATAATATGATTATATAACAAAATAACACAAACCCAACAACCATTTTGCAGTTGTTCTCGTACCTTCGATAGCTCAGTTGTAGAGCGGTGGACTGTAGAGTTAGTCGATTGATATCCATAGGTCGCTGGTTCAAATCCGGCTCGAAGGAATTACTTTTTACATAATCTTTATAGATTATTAAGACTTATTCATGATTATAATAGACTCAATTTTATATACAAGATAAATGGCCGGTTCTTTTCTTTATAAGGGATCTGTTAAAAAATTGGTTTGTTTTTTTTTTAGTTTTCGAACGAATTGAAATGAACGATTGAATCAAGATAGTCGCCCCGACTGAGAAGACATCGAATGAGAGAGAAATTCATCAGTAACTTGAGCTTACAAAAGGGAACATTCTATATGAGTGAAGTACCTAACGCGCGGAAAAGTAAAAAACCAACTCTTAAATACTTCGTGAAAAGATATCAGTTTTTTGTGTTCCTTAAAAAACCGTGAGTTTTCTACCCTCGGTGATTAGAAACAATCAACGAGGGTAAGAAACGACGGCGCGGTCAGTACCTGGATGGGTGACCGCTGGTGGCATGGTGGCGGCTTAAAAACATCCAAAGGCAAGTTACGTAGCCACAACGTATTCTTGCCAGTCCCCAACCAGCACTTGGCCAGTATGTGTACGTATGGCCTTAAACCTCTCTTGAGAGAAGACCCGAGCCCAGCACAAGGGACATTATGGGTTGTTGATGATATAAAAGTTTCATTATTTACACATTATACAATTTACACATTATTTCACAAATTAAGTTTGTTCTGTTTTCAAGTTAAACTATTATTGTGCTGCTGGCCTAATCTTCGTTCAACGTCTTAAAAATTTTAAAAGTAATGTGTATCAAAAGTATTCTAATTATTTCAATAAAATTTAATTGTTTACCTAATGTAATGATTCGAGGAACCTTAAACTTGTCAGTCAGTCCAGACGATCCAGAGATCTCTCAAAATACTCCAGGTAAACACTCGAAAATTCCCTCTAATTAATTAGAGGGAATTTTCGAGTGTATCGTAACCCACGAGATCGTAGAACTTTGTTGAATACAGCTGTGAGTTTTACCAAGTGGTGTGGTGTTCAACTAAGTTTTTGAAGATTCACATTTCTTGCAAAACTTAAAGTGACAGATGCTCTACTAACTTTAGGTCTCGGGTTCGATTCCCGGGTCGGACCAAATATTTGTGTGATCTACAAATATTTGTTTCGGAGTTTGGGTGTTTTCTATATCTATTTAATTACAAAAAAAGCATATATGTATTTATATCGGTATTTATATATGAAATCAGAGGTGAACCATGGAGTGAAGGGGACAAAAAAGAAGTAAGAGAACCTATGTTAAGGCCGGGTCAGATAAATGAATAATGCTTTAATTATTCTGTTCTTTAATATCAATTCGAAAAAATTCAGTCTCAAAGTAAGTCTTTACTTCAATTGGCTGTTTTTTCCGCTAATTTTGGATATAAATCCTCGCAAATATGTGTTGTAAAAATTGCCTTCCCCTTAATTGATAATTTGGATAAAGAAATTGCATCAGCTGTTTAAATCCAATACCCACAACAAATCTAAAAGGAAGATCTTGCAATGCCATCATCTCTGAGATTAATTTATCAAATTCTCTTCTCTTTTATCCATAAAAAATATAAATTAAAATATGGATTCGACGTACACCATTTTTAATTTTCATCAGAGTCCCATGGGAGTATTTTGTTTTTTTGGCCTCTTGTATAGGCGTCGACATCGAGGGTTGTATGATATTTTTTTTAACATTCTCTAATTTTAAAAATTGTTCGTACTCACTTGCATGGTTGGATTTTAAATGGCTTTTTAATGGAGTAGTAGTACCTCTTTTCCTTGATTATGTCTTCTCGTAAATTTTACACTTAGCTGAATTCGCGTCAACCAAAGTGCGACGAAGAAATACTGACATGCACGGCATGCACCAAAATAATAACAAATTAAATAAAACTGTTTTTCTAGGCACATGCCACGCGGCGCGGATTCAGCTGGTGATCCGGCTTAACCTCCGCTTCAAATCAATCATAGATGAAGCGGAAACCGGAGGTGTGAAATCAACCGAAAGTTCGGTACATGGGAACCGAGGTCGGAACTCCGTAACGTCTCTAATTAACACTA
Organism: Hyphantria cunea; assembly: GCA_003709505.1. Taxonomy (NCBI): domain Eukaryota; kingdom Metazoa; phylum Arthropoda; class Insecta; order Lepidoptera; family Erebidae; genus Hyphantria; species Hyphantria cunea. Next base: position 767,333 of record PKRV01001647.1, on the reverse strand, counting down.
TCTTGTTGATAACAATGACAACTCATTTGTGACAGACTGCTGGCTTTCGAATTTAGTACAACCTAGTATCGAAGACTCGAAGACCTAGAATTGAAACTTTTAAATACTTGACATTGGCAGAAATAGCTGATCCGGCTGGTTGCCATCTCATCATAAGAAGAAGGACCTAATATCTTCTTCTTTTGATGAGATGGCAGCCACCTAATTAGCTATTTCTGCCAATATCAAGTATTTAATGTCTTCAAATCTTAAGTCGTAGACGTGATGAAATTAATGATTAATAATAAAAAAAGTGTGACGAGATGAAATAGGGACAGTCTTTCGGAAAAACAAAAAACGATCTCCTATAACCTATCATGTATTACATTGTAAACTTGAAAGTGAAATAACTTTTTAACACAGTTTTAAAAAATTGAGATTTTAAGATCTTATTGACTAAGGTTATACCAGCAAAATAAATACAAAAATAATGCCAAAGATGAAATATACAAGGCGATCTAAAAGTCCCAAACATGCCTGTCTGCCATAGTTCTTTAGAGGATATTGATCGCTACGCGGTTTTGCAAATCTCTTTGTATTGTTTAAGCGTTTCTAACGTAGGCGTACCTATCCAGCTATGTTGAATTCGAGTGTGGGTACGCGTGAAAGTACACTTTTTACACATTGCGGGATTGTAAACGCGTGGTGACAAGTCGCCAGTAGACCAGCATCTGCAGCATTTTTAACGCAAAACGTTAGGTATAAATAAAAAAAAGCGAAAAAGAAATGGGAATCCGACGACGGACGAAAAAAATTATAGTGAATTATTAGAAACTGGAAACAGACTTATGCGTTATATGACCTGGGAACAAAACTTGGGATGGTAGAAAATTTGAAACTAAAAATGAGCGGGAAAAAGAGGCGTGCACCAATTTGTATTTAGACACATTTGTATTTTATTTTGTCAGCGGTTCGGACGATATTGTAATTCTGTCTGTGACACTGCCAGAACCGGTAACGTTTTCACAAGGTAGTTCAAACGTGCGAGCAATTGCTGTACTTTATCATAAACGGCTTCAATAAAAAACGTTTACAATATTTTAACTTTTTTAATAGGGATAACTTATATAATATGCAAGGGATAGTCCCAAGGATTCCTCTTTAGTGATAAAAGGATAAAACCATTCACAAATGGAGAATCACAATTTATCACCTGCTCAATAAATACAGTCAACAGTAAGCATAATCTTAAACAATTTATCTGTAAATGATATTTAGTCATTTTACATCTCAGGATATTAACTGACAAAGTTTCAAAACTAAAAAGTACGTCTACTGGAGTCGAAGGAGACCGGGCACGGGCGCCCGCGCCGGCCCTCGCCGCCGCCGCCCCTCTCGCTCTATGTACAGTCGGGCGCCGGCGCGCGGGGGCGGCGGCGGCGCGGCTAGGAGGACGAGCCCGCGCCGAACAGGNAAGGCGGGGGGCGGAGCGCCCGCCACCGCGCCACCCGCAGAGCCCGCTCCCGCCCCCGAGCCCGCGCCGCCCGCAGCGCCCGCCGCGCCGCGCGACTTGGGCGTGGGCGGCTGCAGGTACTCGTGCCGCGCCAGCCCGAACACGTCGATACGCTCCTCCTTGCGGTACGCCAGGCACGCGCGGATGAAGCTCTGAAATACCGCAACCGCACGACTTGACTCACTTTGTACTACGACGATTTTATGTTACGAAATGGTTCACAACATTTCAATTATGTTTCAAATTTTTACCATTGGTATGATCGACAGCCATTAACAGTCCACTGCTGGACATAAACCTCTCCTAGGTAAGGTCTCGGTCTAGTGTACCACGACGGTCAGACGAGTTGGTATAGGGTTTGTTTCAAGTTTTCGTACTCTTTGTAGCGTTGTTATAAAGCGCAGTTTGCTTCCGTAATCGCCCATTAAGATACCAACGGCTTAAGTAGGGGTACTCGATTAACACTGTATTTTTAATCCCTTACCACACAGAGTTAATACACCTATTCATTATATTATAATAAGTAGTGGACACTAGACCATGTAAAGTTAAGGCATCCTCACAAATTTCGATTCTCGAATTTAAAATCGAGTGTAAAGCCATATATTTCTCAAGGAAAATGTAGAGATATCACATTGCTTGCCAGCTGATAAAAAACGGCTTATTTTGGCAAACTAAACACTTATAAATGCCAAAAATTGTGATCCAAAAAATTTTATGCTCAAAATAATATGTTACATAAACTAACCTTAGCCTCATTGCTGACCGTTGGTTTATTAGCAAATTGCACCTCAGTTGCTTTTAATATCGTGTTCTCCTCCAGTATAGTCGCTTGACTCTGATTGTGACCGAAGGGTTTCTTGCCATACAGGCATTGATAGAAGATCACGCCCACACTCCATACGTCCACCTTACTACTTATCTTTGGTGGGTTTTTGCCGACAACAAAACATTCAGGCGGCAGGTACCTGAAAACATGTTAACATATTTATAGGGTATTCTTTACAATATTCAAGGGTCCTGCATTAATATGCTATAAAACGGGTTTGCTGAGCACACAATAGGCATGATGACTAATTTAATAAAACCTGTCTTATGAAGTTTGGAAGTATCTCCTATTGTCAAAAACAGTTATATTTCTACAAAAAATAAAGTTTTAGTAGGAAAAAATTGGGATTTAAATTTTGATTTTAAAATTCACGATAAAACGCGCGGTGGTATCATGGCGTCTGTTTGTGTAAGATACGACGTCACTATATGTCAATTAGTGACAATTATAGCCCTTAAAAACAGTAGTGGTCGTCGATTGTATACGAACAAATTGAGTTTTACACATAAGTGACGTAACTCGCTCCGATTGGTGTTCAACTTAACATGGCGGAGGGCTGTATTTTGTAGTTTTATTTTTGTTAATTAAATATTAATCTTGCTCTAAATATGAAAATAAATACGATTTTTATACTATATGAACCCCATTATGTATTTATCTACAGGATAAATACATAATTTTAGTGGTTCTTGGTTACTGTCATCATACCTATCATTATTATAATTATAATTTTTTTTTAAAGATATATTTTTTTAAATTACTGTTTGATTTTCGTAAGATTTAATTCTTAGCTATCTTATTAACTTCGATTCGTAATTATTTTTTTTATGTTAAAACAAGCTTTTGCCCGCGACTCCGCCCGCGTGTATGTCGGTTCTCGCTGAAAAGAGGAGGCCTATGTCCTTCCTCAAAAATCAAGTTCAGATTCAAGCCAAATTTTATTGAAATCCGTACAGCTGTGTAGTCGTGTAAGTGTAATAGACAGACAGAATTAATTTCGAAATTATAATATTAGTAATTTGAAGTAAGGCGAATAGTGGAAGATACCATTACTTTATCTTTACCAACTTCTTAGAAAATAATTAAATAGTATTGACTAGGATTAAACAAATTCTGTTAATATTATAGGCTCATGCACTAAAGAGAAAAAGCAGAAATAAATAAATATAACTTACCAATAAGTACCCGCGCCTTGACTGGTCAAGTCCATGCCATGATCAGGATTGTAATTCTCCTCATCCATGACCTTTGACAGACCAAAGTCAGTAATTTTGATTTCACCACACACATTACCCTCTGTGAGAAGAATGTTACCGGGCTTTAAATCATAGTGGATAACTGGAGGTTTAATCTCATTCAAATACTTTAATGCTGACACAACTTGCATCACAATTGAACGAGCTTCGCGCTCTGGAATTGTCTTATGCTGAAATCAATAAGTATTATATTAAAAGTAAACTACTATCTGTAATTTTTCTTTTTTCACTTGCATTTTAAAGTGATTTACTAACTAAACAAGTATAGATAGGTTTTTTTATATGAGCCTGCCAAAGCCGCTCTGTCTGATGGAAAGCATGAGTAGCGGTCACCATATTCATTGTGAATGCAGACAATGCAACAGTGCAGCAAGATGACCCAGGCTGCCATTGGGTCTCCGGTCTCACATTTACCAACGGAACACACCAGATGTTACTATAAAATTTGCTAATAGAGTTTCGAGAAAGAAAAGTATCCAACTTCTTAATAATATTTGATCAACTCCCAGCAGGGATTTTTCTTTAATCTGCCTGTTTATTTGTGTCAAGATGTTGACTAAAATTATATTAGTAGATTTTCTAGTATTTAAAATCTTGGTAAATGCTTTTTCACACACTTTTGAATTTAAATATAAGTAATGATCATGAGAATTAATCAACAAAATGCACAGATTAACCTACATACAGTTAATTCAAATGGTGTAAATAATTTCTAAAATTCATACCTGTTTGAGATAAAAATCGAGATCATGTCCATTACAATACTCAAGAACAGTACAAAATGAATTGCCGTCAATTTCAAATACGTCATATAACTTTACAATTCTTGGGTGATCTAAAGCTTTGTGGATATTATATTCTCGTAGAGCATGTCTGTAAAAAAATATAAAACAGTATAAACAAACGCATTCTTGGTACATCATGCAAATAAAGACTTCCTAAATGTAGCCATATCATCGAAAGTTTTTAATAATAAGTCTCTTTAAACTTTCCTTTTCAAATACCACGCCGAAATAATAACCTGAGAGAGAAACCTTAACCACTGTTATGTGTAATAAATAAGAAACAAAAGGCAACCATAATAAAATAATAGATATGACATAAAGCCATCATACACAGACTCACTTGATATAGTTGGCCTTTTTATCTTCCTTCCAGTCTTTGTTTAATTGATGCACCTTGCAGGCGGTATACCGTTGCTCCCGAAGGTCAAAAGCCTTATGGACTTCACTGAAACCACCTTTGCCCAGTAACATCAATAGCAGGTACCTGAAACAACAAAGATGATAATTTAGTACTATTCGAGTAGGTATATTTTTATAGGTTACATATTTGTATACATATCTATATCTCTATAAAATTAAAATGAATCACAAAAATGTATGTACGCGCATAATTTTAGATCGACTGCACCAAATTTGATCATTCTTTTTTTTATGTGTACAAACCTTTTCCTGAAAATATTTTCAGGAAAATGTTTGTGCAGAAACAATTAAAAGGAAATCGAAGGTGTTATATTTTCTTAGTCCGCTTAGTCGTATACACTGCCGCCCGCTGAGAAGTTGACACGGGCTTACTAAAATAAGTTTTAAATTGAAACTTAATACGGCGGTACAAAGTTCGCCGAGCCAGCAAGTCTAATGCATAAAAATTCTGAGTCTGTTACTAAAATATGTATTTATCCTTGAAACGGCATGAAGGATTTTTATATATACTTATATTTATGCGATTTATATATATATATATACATATATGTATATTTATTTAGCAGGTCTGTATACCACAGTTTTAATTAATATTTTGGTACAGTCTTTCTTTTATGACATGGCATCAAAAAAATTTGCTGATCCTAAATTTTTTAATAGCAATATTACAATTTCTACTTTCATCTACATCATTCACCAAAGTCAATAGAATGTTTGTGAAATGTTTTTCGTGTCAGCATAATGACCATTAATAAACAAACGCAAATAATATGTGATAATGCTGGCTGGCATTAATATCATCAGATATGCTAAAATTTTACATGAGATTGGTGTAAAATGGGGCATAATGTATTAATTCAGGTCAGGGACAGATTGTTATCACATTGTCTTAGTCAAAACATATTATCTAAATTTATGTGAATTTTTACCATTAGTAATTTATGTATGCATGCAAAACATTATGGTAGATGTTTTTTCGTCCAAATGTTTGTATGATCGCAATGTTCAGAGTTGGATTTTTTCTATGTATAATATGTATGTACAGTCAAACCTGGATAAGTGAGAAAACTCTATAAGTGAGAGTAATAGCCGGGACCCGTCATTTTAAGTTCCCAAAACCTCTATAAGCGAGAAACAGAAACCTCTGTAAGAGAGAATCGTTTTTCCCTCATAAACCTCCGTAAGTGAGACTGCTACTTATCTATACCTCTATAAGCGACAATCGAGCTTTATTTAGAAATTTAACATGTGCTATTTTATGACTCATTCTTAACTTTCGTGGAACTTCCTACCATAGTTTTTGTATACTTGTCAATATTGTACCTATGTATACCTATGTACATAATATACGTTGTGCATACCATGCACATAATTTTATCCTATTACATATTTACTACATTCGTACTTGCTGTGACTTGTTTTTGCTGCGTACCCCTATAAGAGAGAATAGCTACCCATGTACCTGTATTAGCGAGAAACTCGGGTTAGTGAGAAACCTCTATAAGCGAGAATGAGATTGTGCTCCCTTGAACCCTCGCTTATCCAGGTTAGACTATACTTACAAAAAAAAAGTTTATATATGCATTTACATCAGTTGCCTAGTATCCATAGTAAAAGCTTTACTTAGTTTGGGACTAGATGGCGTTGTTTTATAAATGTCCGAAAATATTTATTTGTTTATTTTTAGCAATGAGGTTATAAACATAAATATAGCAGAATCAATAATGTTAAGGAACCAATTCAAACCAAAACCAACAATCTAACACCTTGCCTTTAAACAACAACCCATAATGTCCCACTGCTGGGCTCGGGTCTCCTCCACAGGAGAGGGTTAAGGCCATACGTCCCCACGCTGGCCAAGTGCGGGTTGGGGACTGGCAAGAATACGTTGTGGCTACGTAAATCTTGCCGTTGGATGTTTTTAAGCCGCCCGAAGGCCTCCAACTAAGCTTCACGACTGTTATCGTATGATAACAACCGGGACCGACTGCTAAACGTGACCTCCGAATCACGGATACGCTCATGGTAACATGCCACCAGCGGTCACCCATCCAGGTACTGACCGTGCCATCGTTGCTTACCCTCGATGATTGTTTCTAATCACCGAGTGCAACTGGGCTATGAGCGCCTTCACCTTGCCTTTACATACAAGTAAATTATAAGTTGGTTTTGTTTGTGTTATATGGACTCAAAAAAATTGCACTGATTACATTTTTTTTTAATTTAAAAAAACTATATACCTTGACAAAACATGGCAATTGGTTTTTTTTTGTAAATACATTAAATCTGTGACGTCTGATTAGCTACTCCACTTTCTTTAACTGCAATTATCATTCCCATTTCTCTTTTTTAATGTAATAATTATTTAATGAACACATTTATTCTTACCGGTCAGAGAGCACAGGATGTTGGGAAAAGCGGCTCTGGTCTTCATTGTGTATCCGCTTTAATTCCCTAATGTGAAGATTTCTTTCTCGTTCTAACTTTTCCATTTCTAGCTGCAAATCTGCATCTTCTTTTTTAAGTGCACTCTGTCTCAACTGTAACAATAAATAATATTTTAGACTCCTAATCTAAATTCCTATTTGTGTAACTTGATCGTAAACCTATTTTTAAGAAATATTATTTATTATAAACTTTATGCACTTTGTACATCGGCGGACTTAATGCCCAGGGCATTCTCTACCATTCAACCTTGGGGTGGTGAAGGAATTTTATAAGGTTTAGCAAATATTACTTGGTTGTTTTAAATTACATCATGTCATAATTTAAAATCATTCTGTCTTTCGTATTGGATCATCTGTCTAATTAGATATTGACAATAGACAATTGAAGTTAAGACAGTAGCAATGCAATGATCAAACACTGCTACAAGAACTTGTGTTTGTTAAAAAAAATCATACTATTTACTATAATAAACTTCTTAATTTCACAACTGCATAAGCAAGGTTTAAAACATATAAACACTGATGCATATTGGACAAGAACAATATACTTGTTATCCAAATTTCGTCCTTACCTATATTTTGCACTATTATTTTCTCACTAAGGCCACTAACCAAAGACGTAACAAAACATTCTAGAATCACTAATAGTATCATGTTACTTTTATTATATGTTTTTGAATCAAGCCTCTTTTTATTTGCTGCCAACATCATCATCATCAGCCTTTGGTAGTCCAGTACTGGATAGAGGCCTTTCCTTACAAAGAAGGTTTTTCATCTTTTCTTTCTCATTACAGTGATGTTGTTCTACATAGAATGCTTCCATAGTCGCCCCTTACGACACACATGGGATGAATAGGGACGGTGATAATGTTTCCAAAGATAGTAAATTTGAATACCTTAAGAATTTCATCAGCTTCATAATACTCCTGATACGTCATACTGGGCAACGGGTCAGGCTTGAGGAAGGTGGGTGCGTCGGTGCCGTTGTGAAGCGGCGAGGGCTGCGGCGTGGAGGGCGCAGCGGTGGAAGTGCGCTTACCCCGCCCACCTCCCCCCTCATTGTTCACTGGCCGCTTTTTAAATAATAGCTTCTTTTGACGATCTATTTCTTCTTTCTCGGCTGTTATTTCTTCTTGCCGCCTGTTGAATGGAGATCAGTTTTTATACTTTCAATTTCTAAGACTGTTGACATAACATATGCACCAATTTCTTTGGTATGGTTAATCATTTGAAAAAATAATAACAAAAATCACTAAAAAGTGTCTTACCTCGTTAATTCTTGAAATGCATATCCATCAGTCCAATTCTCTTGAAATGTAGCCCCGACACGCTGCGTAACGAATTGACCTAGCCTTAGCCGATTCTGCATACATCTTTGCCTTGCCTCCTTTTTCTCAATTGTGCTTTTCTCATTTAACAGTTTTTTAACAACTTCTATACATTTATTGATGTGTGATTTATGTTGCTCTATTACCTGTAACATTATTATCAGTATAATTTTATGCTACTAATTAACAAACATATAAATAGCAAATACAACTACACACAACGCCATCTAGTCCTAAACTAAGCAGGACATGTAGTATGGGTACTAGACAACTGGTTTACATAGATATATACTTCTTTTGTAACTCCGAAACAAATATTCAATATAAGTAGCTGTTTGCAATACCTTGCTCTGTGCTTGAACTTGATGTTTCAATTCTTCATTAGATCTTGTTAATTCTTCTATTTTATTATTTCTTAGTTCTAAGTCGGACGATGCTTGAGTTTCTAACTCCTGTATCCTCTGACATGACAGGTCTGTTTGAACCTAGGGTAAATTACATTGATAATTTTCACAATTTAATAACAGTAGTTTAAATATTATGTATGGAAAAAGAATGCACGCCTCACCTGTTTAACAGATGTGTGAGGTCGTTGCTGTGACGCCGAACGTAAAAAGTCGGCTCCCGAAGGTAGTAATGATGATGGAGACGGTGGGTACTGTTCAATGAAATTGTAATTATTGTTTCTACCTTGGGACAACCGTAGGATAGTCCAATACAATTTAAATTAATTATATAAAATTTTTAAATTACTCTTTGTTACAGCTTCCTGAGAATGAAGCCTTTTTGTTCCTATTCCTTCTTTGAAATAATCTTGCTGCCACATGGAGTCAAGAAATATGTCATATATTGTCAAAAAAATTTCAAACTTAACAGTTGGAAAGAGGGACAGACATTGATTCTATGTTACAATATATTATTTCACTAATTATAAAAAAAAAAAACAAAAACAACAACCCATAATGTCCCACTGCTGGGCTCGGGTCTCCTCTCAGGAGAGGGTTAAGGCCATACGTCCCCACGCTGGCCAAGTGCGGGTTGGAGACTGGCAAGAATACGTTGTGGCTACGTAAATCTTGCCGTTGGATGTTTTTAAGCCGNTCCCACTGCTGGGCTCGGGTCTCCTCTCAGGAGAGGGTTAAGGCCATACGTCCCCACGCTGGCCAAGTGCGGGTTGGAGACTGGCAAGAATACGTTGTGGCTACGTAAATCTTGCCGTTGGATGTTTTTAAGCCGCCCAAAGGCCTCCAACTAAGCTTCACGACTGTTATCGTATGATAACAACCGGGACCGACTGCTTAACGTGACCTCCGAATCACGGAGACGCTCATGGTAACATGCCACCAGCGGTCACCCATCCAGGTATTGACCGCGCCATCGTTGCTTACCCTCGATGATTGTTTCTAATCACCGAATGCAACTGGGCTATGAGCAATTAAAAAAGCTGTGCAATAATTATTCCACTACGTAATTACACCAAAATTGATTTTTGATTTTTAAATATTTAGTTCAATCCAATAAGGGCAAATACATAAGAACCTCTTAGGATACAAGTCTTTATCAGTTGTTTCAACTACCTGCCTATATACATTTATTATGTATTAAGTGTGAGTCTAGGAGTTATGGCTCGTCAAGTGGTCGAAATTCGACCCAAACTCATTAATTTGTTATAAGCTTTTTGCACTCCTCTCCCGTTTAAACTTTTTTTGCTCCAAATTTCATAATCCTCTGTTGTAAGGTAGAAAGTTTTGGCTTTATGATATTATAATAAAATATTCAAAATATAAATAGTGCAATTACCATTGGATAGTTAGCGCCTTGCGGCGAAGGTGACTTGGCGCCGGCATGCCGCACAGGACTTGACGACGGGTGTTTTGAGAAATATTCCCTAATATTCTTATCCGAGTTATGCCTCTGCTTTCCACCACCTCCTCCACCACCACCTACACCTTCATCTCCTGCAAAAACAATTTTGAAAAGTGAGTTTCATAATGGCAACAATAACTTGAATGATTAACGAGGAGGGCTTGGTCTTTCTAATCTAACCAACATCAGGTTTTTCCTCTAATACATGAAACTAAATAATAATTGCCCTCCTTTTAATCAGAAGTCTATTTCCAGTAGTCAACTGGTAAAGAATGTTGATGATGATAGAATAATAAATACCAAAACCTTCCCCCTTAGGAGATATTGTAGTGAGTGAGTCTATTCAATTAACTCATTTAGCAACAATGAGTCACACATTAGTACAATTACTTCTAAAGTACAAATACTTCTTCAATTTCTATCCCGTTAATATATTAAGTTAAAATACTTTTAACTTATTATTTTAACTGCAAACACCAGCCAAGCTATTCAACCAATATTAAGTACTATTTATATTATAAGAAATAAAATGTAATGATCCAAGCCTAGTCGGTTGATAAAAGTTTGTATTAGTAAATTCTACTAGTCATGATCACAAATACCAATTTCTAGCTGGTCATGATGACAAATATCATTTATAAGAATTCATAACTCTGACCAAATGCACATAGATTAAAAAAACCTTTGGGATAGAAGAAAAAATCAATGTCACACTGATAGCCTACTGATCTAAGGCAAAAGCTCTTCTCTCATATATTACTTGAAAGAGAAAATAATATATATTTTTTTCTTTTAATTAAATGTAGAATAGATTATTAAAATGTGACAAGAAGAGTTTAGATATTGCTTTGGTGGGCAATTTTTATTATTAAATTTGAATTATATAATACTATGTATACATTCTATTCACCTTTTCGTTTTCTTTTCCTCTCAGGCATGGCTATAGTAGGTGTGGCACCACTAGGTGGTACTAACGCTGTACCAGGTGCTACAGTTGAGCCTCGCATAGCCACAGACTTCTCTGGAGTTAAAGCATCAACTTCTTTATCACTATGAGATGACCCTGAAACCAGACAATATAACTAGTTGTTAAAGAATTTCCAACTAAATATGGTATAACCAAAAAGGCAATGTTTTAAAAGAAGTGAACATAGTGATATCTATAGCAATGCACATTTATTTCCTTTTCTCATATAATCTCGTAAGCGACCTAGCAAATATTAAAGATGCTTCCCACAGAACCTTATATGAGACTCGAAAAATATTAAATATATTAATATCACTTGCTTTTATAAATTACGATATTTATTAATATTAATGCATATAAATACACAAAATAACAGAACATATGTGTATACTACTTTATTTTTTATATAGAAACATGCAAAATTGTCAATAAAACTAAACAAGTTGGAAAATTTGTAATTTGATTATAATAGTGAAGTATAAAAACACCTAAGTGTTAGATAATAACAAGTGTCTGAGTTAGAACTCACATTTTTAAAAGTGTTAAAGCATACAGTTGTTTTTCTCAAACTTGATCATGTCAATTGATTATTATGAACTCTTTTTATTTCAACGAGTATATGCATATGTATACTACCAAATTATTTCTACAAAACGTCAATAAATCATGAGCAGTTAACTCACTTTTGGACAAGGAGCTCAGTAGGCCGACGTGGTTTATGTTAGCTCCGCTTTTATAGTCATGCATTGTGGCACGCAATAGTCTCGGTTCTTGGGGAGAAAAACGGCACTTTCACGGTTCCTATCCGGCATCATACACGACAAATGACGTCACAATCCTTCCTTTAATAAGAGTTTTTCACACAAGTTCGTCCCTCAAGAGTTTGTAGGGAAAAGTTAACCTTTGATGACAAGCCGGTGTGTAGTAAACACTGAGAACACTGATCACTAATCACAAACATTAATTCCACTTTTATCACTAAATCACAATTTACCTGTGCTCATATTGGAGTCCTGACTGTGTAGAGGTTGCCCGGTGTTGACAGTGGTTTGTGGTGCCATCTGAATTTGTGACCCAGCTGACATCTGTAAAGAAAGATGGCGTCTTTACATATGACTCGCCCAGTTTTAAACTTACTCTTGCTTTCGCAAATTTCCAACACACAGTTATTAATACTCACAAATTACGTTAAAAGCAACTAGTCCATAATAATTATTTTACTATTTCTCACTTCATCTAAATAACCTAACTAGTTTGACAAGTTGTAAACGAAATGCCAGTCGCGACAATCGGATACGCATCCGCGGAGAGCGGTAAGCGGGGGGAGGTGTAGAGTAGAGATCGTCACGAAGTTTGCTTCGAATGTAATAATAATAACGACGGGCGAGGCGCCATTTTACAAGGATACAAGGCCAAAAGCATTGTTAAATTCAGTGAAAAAATATCTGCCTGCAACTGTCAGTGTAAACAACGACAAAGTGAATATCAACGTGTTATTTTATATTCATATTTAAGTACCAGATATCAGAAACCGTTGTGCGTTCACTTGCAAACGCGCAGAGCTAGGCTACAGGTCAACAGCCCGCGATTGCGATCATGTTGTTGTTGACTAAATTGCATTTTTGCACAAACGTTATGTATGTTACCCAAACTAGGCTGGATTTTTGACAAAATATTAGTGGTGATTGTACATACGGTAAGAACAAATGACACTTGTAGTTTAAAGTTAAGCCACGACTACGAATTGACTTGACCGATTATTCCCGCAATGAGGTGGCACCGGCGGGTGGCGGGCGGCATGCCACCGACCGCGGCGAACGAGTGGGTACGTGATATCGGCCCTCGTGCCCCACAACAAACTGCTTACTGGACGTGTTACGTAGGCGTCTGTGCCGCGATGTACCAACATAAACACAGATAGGTCTCTACCGTACCTATATCGACTACAATGTTTGAATTCTAGCTACTTATATTTCTAATAAATTATCAGGCATTCAACTAAAGCTCAAGCGCGTGGTGGTGGCTGTGCTATGGTACCGACACGTGTGGAAATTATAAGCTAGAAACGTTACATTTTGAATTGAGTACATAATGAAATTCTCATAGTGCCCATAATTTTTAGTCGGTGACCGTTTGACCGGTGACCTCGGAAGAATTTAAAAATATTAGGCTCTAAAATTGTCTCAAATTTACTTCTGTTCCCGCCGTTTTTTCATTAATGAATGCAAAGTGACGGGAGGATAAAAAAATAGAGCAACTATTTTAATAACAAATGTGCTCTTAATGTATTTTACTTTAAAAAACTGACAATTAAAAGCTGTGCGTGAAGTTCTCAAAAATAAAACATTAAATAAATAAAATACTTAATTTTTCTAAAATACTGTTTAATGTTATCTCAGAACTAAATATTCTTTATTTCTTGTAAAAAAAAGTTGACAACCCTAGGCCATGTCAACGCGTTTTATCCCCGAATCGTAAAACCTAGTGGAAAAAAGATAGATATATTTATATATATGTAAAGATATATTACCTAATATCTTATAATTATTGAATATTATACACTGTACTTTATAACTAAATATTAAATAATCTATCTCGGTATATCTATCTATAATAACTCAGGCGGGGAGTTTTCTTCGAACCGATTTGATTTATTTTCAAAGCAATTGTTATGCACAGATTTACCAAGACCTATCAAGATCGGGTTACGTTTTAATGAACAGATTTTTTTCTTTTGTATATTTCTTACGATTCTGTTCTGTTCCTCTGTTCTCACAATACAAAACCAAGAGTTCAGAAATAGAACAGTCACAACGATAGTACTCCGATTGAGTAAATATGAATAATAATATATTTATGTAAATCAATCTTTATGTACTAGCTGCCCGGACAGACTTCGTTCTGTCAAAAGGTAATTGTCCACGCATTTTTTTTATCATGATTAAAACCTCCCGTGTGCCTTAAGGAACATACATAATACAAAAAAAATATCCGAATTGGTAGAGCCATTCTTGCTTTTTGCGCTTAGCAACATTCATTTCTATTTATATAGATTGTGTATGTATTATTTATATGTCTTGACTTCTAATTCAAACTCAAAATATTTTATTCAATTAAGACACTAAGTGTTAAATTAAAGCTACAGATAAAAAACATAGATCGATGCAAACAGATGCCAGATGTACTCTATTGTCAAGGTGATAAGGAAAACACCAAAATTCACTGCCTGCCTGTGTCGATCCATAACTTACTATGTATCTATTTACAAAATTCAGTAGTGATTTATGCATATTAGTTATATAATTATAATCAATACCATCGTATCAAATATATATGTAAAATTATATTATTCTCTTATGCACTCACCACATCATATTTTTACATCAACTTAAGGTTGACTGACAGAGAATTCCCCATAATATTAAGTCCGCCTTTGTGCAAAATGTGCATTAAGATAAAGTAAATATATATAAAAATACAGTCGAATTGAGAACTTCCTCCTTTTTTGAAGTTGATTAAATCGTAAGTAACGTTACTACATATGCCTATTACATGGTGTGCCACACACACCATTGATTCCTTTTTTTTAAGATGTGTTTTCGTTTATTCACATATGTAGGTATGTCGAAGACTTGCTTTGGAACATAGATTATTTATAGCTATAAAGAATTTGAATATGTAAGTCAAAAATATTAGTTATTTATGGTGTTTCATTAAAAATGAGGTAAGATAACGCTCTAAGCAGATTAGCGTGGTAGATATGAAGAAACTGGTCAATTTTATAATATTGAATAGGTAGATCTTTATTTTCATTATGTAAATGAAATAAATGATCAGATCCATATTATTGGTACCTACATGGATTAATAGAAACAATATTTTGCTAAGTAACTCGATTGAGGGCTTTATTGTAATTTTTCGAATATTTTGAACAACAGAACAAAAAACATTAAGTAACGTGTCTTTCAAATTTTTATTGTTATATCTAATACGTAATTAATATAAAGCAACGTAGCCACTATTCATTACGAAGTAAGGCTAGTTGCTAGCCATTTTATCATTAAAGAACTTAAAAAACGATCGATCCTTTAATTTTATAAAACTGATGTGTCAATATCAAAACACAGTGATTAGTGAGACACAAAATGTATAAGCGTTATCGTGGTAGCGTTGCCGCTCTGCGTGTACTCCCTTCGGTGCCTCTTGCCCCACCTCTCCCGTTTGCAAGCGATCACCTCCTGTACAAGGTAGCAACAAAAGTCAACCGTAAACGCAACGCATTTCGATTGGATCAAAACGATAAGGAAAAAAAGGATATAAGTTAATAACAAACTTACAAGTTTCATTTATGAAGTAAATTTTACAAGGTCATTGTAGTTATACAGACGATAAGAAAAGTAATTAAAACATTATAAATTTATTTTTTATATATTCAGCAATTAAGAACGACGAAAAGAGCGAAAAATCGTAAAATAACATTCCATAATGGTAACTTAAAAGATGATTGTTAAACGGTAAAAAATATTAATACTACGCTTCAATTAACGAGTCAGCCAATGAATTGCTTGCACTATGCAGTGTGCTTTGTCGTTTCTATTTTTAGCGTACCTACATAGCAGTAGACGAATGGAAAGTTAGCGAGTTGGCAACATACGTAACTATGTACATATAAATAATAACAAGTATACATACATAACATACATACACGAGCTACGTCGATAATCTCAACTGTATGAAACGAGACCTGTGCCGTTTATGAACTACTTATAACAAAGAGAATTTATAATGTTATGTTTAGTGATTATCGCACGCGCAGTGTCTCATGGGAGATAAGAGAAAAAAATATTCTTATTGGTCAACCTTGACTTCTTAGAATCTCAACCATCGAGCAATGTAAAAATTCTAACTTCATACACACACATACATGGGGCCTTTCCATCTCTTTAAGATTAAGACAGTGCCTCTGGGGCAATCCTTGGTAACTTACATAAAATTCTAGTTAAAGCTCAGAATGGATTACGGTCAATAATTAATTGAACTAAGGAATTTTTCATCAAATTACAATTTTTAATACATAAAAAAACAATTAAGAGCGTTTATAACTTTACTAAATACCATACCATGCGGTGTAACAAAGCACTGCACAGATAAACAAAACCTACAGTGTGCTCGTTTTGATAGTGTGCATTTGCGGCGCACAAGATACGTCTCTGAAAGACAATCAATACTCAGTCACATCTCTGTCCCGCGTTCATTGTAGAAGCGCAGTTCTGCGGACCCCAAAATCCCCTCTTCCGGTGCGGGCGTTCAGCCGCGTGCTGTTTAACCCAATTTTCTAGTGCGAGGGGTGTGCAGGGCGCGAGGTAAGAGCAGGGGAGGGTGTGCCACAACTTCAGCCGCAAGTGTGCAACATAGACGGAACGCTACGAGATTCAAACCAGAGCCTGCAATATTGATTATTTCTAGTGCCGACACCGCTGACACCCACACATCCACCGAATTTACTTTACGTATCTAACAAAGGATTTTCTACATAGTCAAAGCTCAAAGTTCGTTCGTGGATTTTAGAGAGAACATTTTGATTCCTTTAAATACTAGTGTATTTTGACTTCTTTTGAGTATGAAAAAGTTTCCGGCCAATTTACAATTCTAAACTTTGTAACAGTGTTTACATTATTTATTCTCTGATGACTTAGCTTATTCTAATAACAGCAATTTGCACTTGTTACAAGTTTAGTGAAGAGTAAATTAGAGATCAATCTTAAATTTTCGTTTTAAGTGATAAACATGTGCAACTCTATTATAAATAGCTTTTCCATGTCAGGTCTATTAATGTAGTGGTTAGTGATCCTGAATTCCTGACAGATGAGCCAGCTGGGATAAATAATTGTATTGGTAACAACTTTAATATTAAAAATTCGAAAGTATGAAATTTGGCATGGACATACTTTGTTTCTTAACAAAGGACATAGCGAAAGTCGACATACACGCGGGCACACCGTGAGCAAAAAAGTATATTAAATGAAATTTTTTACAGTAATATTAAAAAACTGAAGAGTTTGTTGGCTTGAACGCACTAATCTTAGGAAGTCATCATCAACAACCCACAATGTCCCACTGCTAGGCTCGGGTCTCCTCTCAGGATAGGATTAAGGCCAGCCATCCCCAAGCTTGCCGAGTGCGAGTTGGGGTCTGGCAAGGCAACGTTGTGGCTATGTAATCCTGCCATTGGATGTTTTTAAACGCTCAAAGGCCTCTAACCAAGCTAAGACTGTCAATCCTATGATAACGGTTGCTTAACGCGACCTCCGAATCACGGAAACGCTCATGGTATAATGCCACCAGCGGTCACCCATTCAGGTAATGACCCCGCCGTCGTTGCTTACCCTTGATGATTGTTTCAAATCACCGAGTGCAACTGGGCTATGAGCACCTCTCAGGAAGTACTGGTTCGATTTGAAAAATTCTATCACTGTTATATATGACTGTTTTATAGCCAAAAGGAGCTCAGTATCTATGAAATATGTTGCAAAAACGGGGCACAATTATTCTTTTTTGATAGCTTTCATTGCGTGCGCTCGATAAACAGTTAGTCTCACAAAAACAATTTTCGAAAGAAATGTTCCTCTTCAAAAGATCTAAAAAAGTCCGCGAGAGCATAGTATTAAGGATATCTTTTCAGGTTGGCTCATTGTAACCATTTTTATAATAACCAAATTGTTTACACTTTATAACATCACGTTACGGGCTAGTATATTCATAAGGAGGATTTCTATCCGCCTA
Source organism: Hyphantria cunea (assembly GCA_003709505.1). Taxonomy (NCBI): domain Eukaryota; kingdom Metazoa; phylum Arthropoda; class Insecta; order Lepidoptera; family Erebidae; genus Hyphantria; species Hyphantria cunea. The sequence continues at coordinate 749,160 of PKRV01001647.1, read as the reverse complement.
TAACTTTTCTACCTTGGTACATTATAGTGCCAAATTTGAATCAGATTTAGGAATGCAAGAGAAGATATAACCAAAAATTCAATTTTGCTTGCAAATTTAAAGACCTTTGAATGTCTGTGTGCACTATAAACCTTTCTTGCTATCGGCTCCAGATGTGATTACAGCTATATTACATTACATTGTATTATAGTGTATCGCTCTACATAACTATTAAAGGTATTTTTTGTCTTATATTCAACTTTCAGTAAAGATTAAGAAGCTCCGCAATTGCAGACAAAGTTCTTTAGTACAAGCGTCTATTGGGACACGAATAACAGGCGGTAACAGTACAAATTTCGATAAATTATGTATTCCATCGACTGGCCGTATAAGCCGAATGTCGGGAATACTCGGGGTCAGTAGTGTGGAGTAAAGTCAAGAGGAAAAAAGAGGTTAAGGAAGAAGTTAAGATGAAGCAAGAATACCTACCCGTAAAATTATTATTGTTGAATAAATTTTTTTTTTTAAACTTTTATTACATGCCTTAAAGGGCGAAAAAACTGTACTCAACAGTAAAACGCGTGAGTTTGTGATTCGCTTACGCGATTTTTTTGAGTGTGAGCCACAAAATGGGGGACCATTATTGTCATTGTCATTGTCTCAAGTGCGGTAGTACAAGTAAATTTCGTATTCTGTAAATCAACTAAAAACCTACAATAAATAATAACGGGTAAACATACGAAATAAATAAGGAGATGAAAATCTTGAGAAGCACTTCCGTACCACAAAGGCGGAATGATTCAGCAGATTCAGAGTATACAAGCTGAGCCCCGCGGTGTTACCCGCGGTACAACAACAACCGCGGATCACTAGTCTAAAAAAAGTAGCCTAAGTTACTCCCTATATCATCAGCTATCCGCCAGTAAAAGACTCGTCAAAATCGATCTAGCTGTTCCAAAGATTATTCGGGACAAACAGACAGACAAAAAATGAAAATAATATATTTTGGAATATGTAGCGTGTATACATAAATATATTTGCATTTAGTAAAAAGCTGTTACTTTAATATTATAAACAGACACTCAAATTTTATTTATTTGTATGGATTTATCAATAATTAATAGTGCTTTGTCGTAGGTAAGACATTTATACCTTTTATTATTTATACGATATGATGTAAGAACTGATTCAGGAACAGGCATTAAGGTTAAAGTGTACCACTTATTCATGAACGTTAACAATATTAATTTCATCGGAAAGTCGTTCAGAAAGATGGGTTATGCTTATGAGCAGAGATGCCGGCCGGCGCGGCGCGTCGGTGTGACTCGGCGCAGTGGGTCAGGCGAGGCAATACCAGCGGACCTTGCAATGTCGCGGCGGCGTGACGCTCAGCTGACATGCCGCCCGCCGCGCTCACCGCCCCGCGCGTTCATTGCCTCCGTGGCAGCGCACGCGAGCAGCCGTCTCGTATGCTAGTCTTTATCATTTCAATTTACGATCTTTTACAACTTACGACAACTATAATTAGTAAAAAAATATGTACGAATGAAATTGAAAATGGTTCAATGTGCTTTTGTGAATTTATTTACAAATAGTTTACAATGTGAGTGCGTCGTGCTACAAATCTAGTTAATTCTGGAGTGCGGTGACGGCCGGTGCGAAAGGTCGGCCTGTGTAAAAATAACTGCGGAACCGGGCGGCTAAGCGGTGGAATGAGGTTTGACGGCACATTGTAGCCGAGGCGGGGCGAAGCCGTGTGCGCCATGTTATAATTTCCCTTCGCGTCGAATGTGCAAACCAACTGACTGAACACCGCACTGTGCCTACTTCTCTTTCTCTCAGTGCGCCGTAAGCATGCTTGTTGAACGAGACAAGTCGCCTACCTCAGCTTATCAACCTACCTGCTACATCTTGTTACCGATTCTACTTGTTACGGTTCTCAACTACTAAAAGCATAGGTGTTATAGAGTGACGAAAAAGATTGTTTTATAAAAATTGAGTCTCGGTACAATTTACACATTGCTTTGTAATGGCTAAATGATAGACATTACTATTATTCTTACAGAAAGAGCAAGCAATACAGTTAAAATATTATGTATCAGTATTTTGTAATTAATCTCTCAAACGAAGATATAAATTAAATTAACTTAGTCAGCAGTTATTGTGTTAATTGAATTGGTGGATTTGAGTATGTATTTTATACACAAATCAATTCAATAATAAAATATAATAATCATTAAGTAAAACAATAACCAAAAAGGCTAATTAATCAAAAAGAGAGGTGCCGAAACCGCGATTCTAGCGTACACTGAAAAAGAGGTGGGGGGTGTCACAGGGAGAGCGGGGCGGGCCGCCTGTGTCGGTGACCCCACGGCCCCGACTTGCCTACACTTAGAGACTGGCATACTTCCCTGCTCGTTTTATTAAGTTTATCAAGTTTCTATAATTCATATATAATATGTCGAGTCAGCAAAATTTGAAATGAGAATAAAAATAATCACTTAATTACCAAATGTTTTTGACAGTTGTAAATAAACAAATAGATTTAAATATAAATTTGTCACATTACCGCTTTAGGGTATCAAACTCGAACTTTGGAAAACATTGAGTATCCTATAGTGAATGCTTTTTTAATTAACAATATAATTAAAAAAAACATATTTTTCAAGGGATTAAAGTATTATATTCCATGTTATCACATGGAATATAATACACTAATATTACTAATAATAATTAAACTCGTACATTGTTATTTAATTAAGATGGCTAAGTATATTTCTAGATTTACAAACAATTAATGATGTACTAAAACTCATGACTCAGTTGTGTTTATTGTGAAGACGCTATTTATCGGTTATCGTTAAGTATCCATATAACCAGTCCATACATGTCAAGTCAAGTATCCATGCAACCAGTTTATAAATGTCAAAGAATAAAGATCAACTTTGGACAAAATGACGTGCAATAATATTTATTTTTTAATGTGATCACACTAAGCTGGGACTTGTAATAAATTATTATCTACATATTATGTTTATCTGTGAGTGTAATGCGTACCATCTACGTATAAGTGGGCATGTATGGACGTATAGAAATAAAAACCCCTTCTACATTCTGTTAAGTTGTTTATGGCAGACGATTATACAATTTCTAGCTGGTTAGGTTCTTCTAATTCTCTAGATATCTAAGTATTTAATAAGACACAAATTCACATAAGTAGGTTAGTAAGTACAAACACTTGAATAAAAGAAGCATGAGGCGATACATGTTTATGTATAGACAGAGCATATAAATGCAAAGGAATGATAGTTTGAACTTATAAACATGAACAATGTAAACACCCTACTCGCTATCGTTAAATTAATAGATATAATAACGATACAGATTTAATAGTTTTTCCAGAAGTCACTAATCGATATGAAGGCAACTAATGGCCTAAATGAAGCATGGCATTATATTTGATAGATCATTACATCTTCTATTTATAAGATGTACCATCATGCAATGCAAAACGAAGCGGCACAACTAGCGCCGTCTCACATTCGCACATTAGCATATACTTATTCAGTGTAAACTACCAAAAATACTTAGTGTACCGAAGTATGCGTGTCTACGTTTTATACATAATGTCTATAAAAAACTCACCGATTTATATTCGGGCGTCCGTCGAGTTTCTACTAGTATCTCCCTTGTGCTGACCTGTAAACACGCGATCAATGCGCTCAATGTAACTCGCCTATTAGAAAACGTCTCCCCACTATTATTACTCCTTGCCTTTTACAATTGTACCATCGTCAGGTAATATCATTTTGTATGGCAGATGTAATAATTCTATACAAATACTTAAAGTTGTAGATGTCTGAACATAGCTACGTTTGAACAGATAAGGTTATCAAAATGTATGCAAGGTAAGATAGAATTATCACTAATCTATACCCATATGTTTTGAGCAACGTTTACATGCGGTTGCTACCAGGTAGCGAAACGTCTTGAGGGCGATAAGTCACAAACGTAAACGTACCGTTTGCCGAGAGACTATTTGTGTCAGTCCGCCATTTTGTCGTTGAATGACGAAATGATACCTACTCTACATCCAATGACATAAAAACAAATTCAATCAGACTGTTGTCGTTATGACTAAGCTGTTATGTATTCACTGCCCAAAGAATTATAACCCTTCGGTACGCACTAAACCTTATTGAAATCAAACATTTATTAAGTGCACTGTTCAGTTTAGTCATTCTAAATCTTTCCGGTGAGCAACAAACAGAATGTGATCTATATGAGATTATTTAACTTACAAATATAACAAAACGATGAATAAAACTTAAACTATATATAACCCCAGAGCGGCCAAATGACGCGTCAATATGGCGAGCCCGGGGGGGACAATGTGAGGGCGGGGTGCACGGACGAAGCCGAGACACATAATACAATTATTACATATCTACAACATCACTTGCTCGCCCGAGACAACGATGTGTGTGCACACGAGCGATTTTAAGTTCCGTCGACAGCACACAGCAGAAAGAGAGGCCCGCGGTGGCGGTGCGGCAGCGGGGCAGGTGGGAATACTGGAACTGCTACACTATCAGAGATCACGTGATCGGCTTGTTGTTGCATGTCAAAACATCTCGCCCGACTGACTAATGGCGCATCGATATAAGTGGCTAATACTCACACGGTTGACAATGTAAAATTCCACGCTGTTTGCAGAATCAATTAACATTAAATAAATATAACCGACTACAATCATGATTAGGTGTAACAAACCGTATTCCTTAGTTTCGTAGACTTTGTTCCTAAGTTTTAGCCCTGTGGGGACGAGTAAATTTAAATGGGAATAAACTCTTATTTCTCCCTTTCAAATGAAAAAAAGAAGAATTTTCCAAATCAGTTTATAAACGACTGAGTTATGAGACACAAAGATAAGAAACTACCAAAATGAGAATTCGAGATAAAACTGTACATACAATCCGAACAACGAACTCATGCTTTTTTCATAGCAAGTTTTATAACCACCTAGCAACATCATTCAACTTAAAATTATAGAAGTGTTGCTCAGTATGGTAAAATCCGTTTGCCACACAAGTACAATGTGCAACGACATGTACTGCGTAGTAAGTAAGCACAAGAAATCGGCCGTGGTATATAACTATTAGTGATAAACCGACTAAATGAGCCTAACCGGTGCGCAGGAAATGTGAGAACAAAAGAATCGTTTCGAAAACAACATTGCATTCACTTCTGATTTAACAAAGACATTCCTTTACAATTCTTTGATAAAATACTGACGGATGTACAAGTACGGTAATATGTTTTTTAGCATACGTATTCTTAAAACCTGCGAACGTAAACTAAGCATTTATTAAGATCCTATTTTATTTATTTACATTATTAATTATTAAACTAGAATGGATCAGAGCAGTACATTTTATCTTAATTTGTCGCAGGCAGCAATTGCAAGCCTAAATTGCAGCCTTGCCGGTTCACGAAGTCTGATTAAAAAATACTTGCAGACGTGTCCCTATTATCTAATAATAAAATCTGTCGTGCCAGACTAAAGTGCAAACTAAGACGAGAACAATGAGTATAATGAATAATGTGGTATTTTTTTTATTAACATGTCGTTAATTATGTGGGATGTGAGTAGTATCATCATTAGGAAGTAAAATATTTAAGTTGTGCTAATAGACGCTTTCTATCTAGGTGTAGACACTAAATCAACTAATATATATGAAACTTTTTATTAAAAGAACCAGTAAGAAAATAAATTATTAAAATGCTAAATGACCTTAAATATTTCATCTAAAAAGGAATCATAATTTATTTAAATACTTTTGTAGATTCATTTAAAATTGCAGTAATAACATTAAATATTTTAAGAATATTTTTTTGCAATAATCAATTACAAACAATACAGTCGACAGTTGCGAATCAATTGCCATACTTAAGGCCTTAGAAATTATAGGAAGTGAACCTAAAGTAGAAAAATATATAATATATACAGATTCTAAATCATGTTTAATGGCTTTACTTAATAATCGTAATACGCACCCCCTTATTACAGAAATAAAACAATCAATGATTAACTTATTGGACAAAAACTATTCCTTTGAATTAATTTGGATCCCAAGCCATCAGGGCATCATCGGTAACGAAAAAGCCGGAAAACGAAAATTTTTATGCTACAACCCAAGAAGAGGTAGACTATTTAATAAAAACGACTCCAGGTGAACTAAAAGAACATTTTAAGCAGGAAATACAATTACTTTGGGACTCCGATTGGAAAGTTGGTAACACAAGTAAATTATTTAGCATCAGACAATCCATTTTTGACAAAACACCGTCTTCATTTTCTTGCAGAAAAGACCAAGTCACAATAACAAGACTTCGCATTGGACACACTAATATGACTCACATTCATCTCATAACGAAAGATATCATTAATAAATGCAAATGCGGCCAGGACTTGACGGTTTCACATATATTAAAAGATTGTATAGCCTTTAAACAGGAAAGAAAAATTTGTAGCATGCCTGATAATTTGAGAGACTGTTTAAGCCAGGGAGGATATGTTAGAACACTAATGTGTTTAAAATTAAATAATATGTACAAATTAGTCTAAGTACGTCCAGAGGTCGTTAATGACCTTAGTTGTTAAAAAGCGACCTTAAATAAATAAATAAAAAAAAATATATAGTCGACAACGTAAACCACCTGACGTAGTCGGGTAACAATAAAAATTAAGAACTTTTACTTCTCTATACTTTTAAAAAGTACTCCTGGTTAGTGAAGTCTGGTCTGGAAGTACAATTTCATTTAGTATATTTTCTGATATAACTATATTTATATGTATATATATATATAAAGTGAGTAAGCAAATAAACTTATTTAAAAACAAGAGTTTAGTGGACAATCCACAAGTATTGCATTGCGCGTAGCTAGCTTTTCAACTGTACCAGACTGCTGAAACATGATCAGTATTAAAGCATACTGTTATTTTAAGATTTTGATGAAAATTTACCCAATCGTTATACATGGATATGTCTAAACAACCTGGCGATATGTGGCTAAAAATAACCTACTGAATCTCTGCCTTCAAGTAGCAGTGCTTACGTTAATTCGTTTCTAATACCCCTCAGGCCGCTATCCCACTGGTATTCGGGATATGGTGGCGAGTCGGAATTGAACCGACTAAAACTACATGATGTGTCATACTGCGCCTTCAATAGAACTAATTCGGGATCACTTTTAGTTATGAAGCCGTTAAGATTTAGATCATTACAGATCTATTTTTCTCCCGAGCCTTTTTCTAAAATGTGGTTGGGACCGGCTTTAAATTTGCTGCGATACGGCTAACCTCCAATTTTGAAGTAATCGAACAAATTAGTACCACACAAATAAAAACTGAATTTTATAGTACCTACTTATGAAATCATCGCTCAGACAAATGTCTCAAGGTCTATCTCAATTAGCTAGAATATTTATCAATGCATTGTTATTAAAGTATTAGGGAGGCATAGCTATTCTGTTCAATATGACTGGTCTATAAAATTAATATTTTCAGGAATTAGTTATGTAAGTTTTGTGGAAAATGTAAGTAAGAAAACTCTCGTCAAATGGTCAAAATTAGTGTACAGTAAAACAAACGTTTACGGTATTACCAGGTAGACGCACTTGGATCGACTCAGGTAGGCTTCAAGTGCGTAGCAGTTCCAAACGTTAAGCAATATCCATTAGGTGCCATATTGTAGTTCGAACTAAGATTCGCTTCTGACTAGATCGTAGAGTTCTTTGATAAGTACTTAGGTTTATTGAAACTTTTTACATTTAAAAGGCCTACTTTAATAATGGCTACAACTTACTGTTTTTGAAATTATTTGCCTTTATTGCACAATACAATGATTGCTATGTGATTATTCTAGATTGTATGTGCTATGTTGTAGCAAAAATTTTTTTCTTTAAAGGACTTAAACGTGAACCTTCTGTAGCTGTAATGTGTTATAACTTTATTATGAATCGAAAAATATTTAATTTCGTGCGTTTATTATGCACTCTATAATCATAACTATGTTTGCACATATTATATTAAAAAAAAGTCTTAATACTTGTGCACTTGAAAAATATTGTGACTTCGAGTATCTTTGTTCGTACATCGGATGATTTGCACATCGCATGTCATAATCATTATAATATCCGATGGTCACTACTGTAAGGCGGAACTAGTCTCGTAAAGTTACCTTTGCAACTTTGTGATTGTATAAATCAAGTGAGCAAAACTAACCTTGGCGCCTAGGAAACGCGCTTCCAGCAGCTCCTGTTTGCGAGGATCCAGCGCCGCTTGGAAGTGCTCCATCTTGACGCCAGCACCTGTTAAAGACGATGCGTGTTATAACATCGTGTACTTTGGCAGTCATCGGTGCCCTCCACTACAACTGTTAAATTTAATTGCTTTTAAAATATTTTTATATTTACGTAATAAGGTTTAATGTCACATTTTCATTTATAACCTAAGACACATCATCTACAAGGGCCTGATGAAGTACTAGATATCGCACTGCCAAAAGGTACAATCTCTTTCTGTTACCCACTGTGTACTTAATAAAAGCTTTTAAAACAGAATATAAACATTTCGTATGGACGTCTTTTGGATTAAAATAACGATAGAGATGCTGTGATGCAATGTTCTACGAAAAAACAGTGACATAATTTATTTTTACCCCGGACTTTAATAGTTTATGCGCTTCGACGCGTGGTTTGTAGGTATACATCAACTAATCAGATGTGTTTTTTATGAGAAAGCTGCTGTAAAATGTACTTAAATACCTAGTTTACTAGTAAAAAAATTCAAGCTATATTGTCCTGTACGTCTTAGCTGCTATTATTTTTAGGGTTCCGTACCCAAAGGGCAAAACGGGACCCTATTACTAAGACTTCGCTGTCTGTCTTTCACCAGGTTGAATCTCATGAGCCGTGATAGACAGCTGAAATTTTCAGAGATGATGTGTTTCTGTTGCCGCTATTACAACAAATACTTAGAGCAGGATAAATAAATATTGAAGGGGGCTCCCATACAAGAAACGTGATTTTGAAAATTTTTTACCACTAGAAAGCCCCATTATTCGTGAGTGTCATAGGCTATATATCTATCTACTAATCCGTAAAATCATTACCGCGATATCAGACACACACGCGGGCTTAACTTAGAATACATATAAATTCCATCTCAATATTAACAGGTTTTTGCATAAAAGAGTAAATAAAAATCTGGTCGGGGAAAGGGAGGGAGGGATAGGTCCACAGATGCTAAGCCCATGATGGGGCAAGTAACGATGACACTGCAGAATAGGGTATCACCTAAATGTCAGTTCATCGGGGGACCACGACATGTACTGCTGAAAGTAACCATAGAAAACAAAAGTGGTCAACAGATGAGGTACACGAACTATCGTTGTGCTATTATAAAGACAAAGCGCCAGGTGCAAGTTTTATTAAACGTTTAGAAAAGTATTTTAAAGAAAGGAATCCACACAATCCAAAAATACACAAATTTACGAGTAATAAAATAAATTTCCAGCTTTATCATATCATGCTCACAGTATTATGAATCATAGAAGTTTAGCTACAGAGGTATTAGTAAAAATTAAATTAAAAGTCGAACGCTCAATTAACCAATTGGATAATAGATAACGGCCACAGGTAGACGCTTGAAATGTATAGATAACGGTATGGAACCATTCCTGCGTGAGTTCAACTCGCACTTAGCTACTTTTTTATTATAATTGTTATTAGGTACTTTAACATTTTATTATTTTATTTAAATTATCAGATTGTGTATTATGAGAGGGCCCTTGAAGGTAGCGATTCAAGTTGGCTAAAGATTGAATAAAAAGCTTGTCCTAAGCAAGTTTCTTTGGGTCAAAACGAGCCGCGTATCACACTTAGAACCGGAAATTTAGAGAAAGACAGCTATAATAACGTATGTGTGTAATATACAATAGGAAAACGTGTGTGAGTAAAACTTGAGAAGGGTGAAAGTTTCTAATGCTTGACGACAAATCTGTAAATCAATTAATTACATAAAAAAAGTTATTCAGTGAGATAGGAACCAGAAACACGGGTCTGCCTGAGAATGGATTTCATATTTTTTTATTTGTATACAGACAGATGTTCCGCCGAAACCTCCATCTGCCACATTTTTTTAAGGTTTTTGAGCTGTCCTTTCATTTTTTTAGCTACTATAGTTTCTAGGGGTTCTCAGCCCTATTTCTTTTTTATATAGTTAGACGTAATAATATACAAAAAGCGTTCTAAAGGTACATATTATTGTGTGTTTATATATATTGAGTGTTGTTAAAAATATTTATCAATGAGGAAGTATTGTTGAATATTTTATACAAGTACCGAAGGTCAAACTATCGTCTAGTTTATCGTTTTTTGTCATTTTTTTATATAAATTAAAAATTTAAAACCACCTGCCAACCTAAAAATAGAATGAAGTTACAAAACCTAAAAAAACTTGATTCAAGTCTATTTACAAACGTTCGCTGGTTCTTTTCTACATTCACGTCCCAAGCATTATTAAAATGACCATACCAATTTGAATAAAATCGGTTCATCCGTTCGGCAGCTACGATGCCACAGACAGATACACACAGAACATATTTATAACACTCCATTTTTGCGTCGAGGGTTAGAAATTAACTGACGTGGTTGCTTCTTTTCTGTTCATTTTTTTAGATATACCGATGTACCTTGAGTTTGCTTTCATAAAGACGGGCTCTGTGTAACCACACAAAACGTGATATACTTTAAATATGCTGGCTAAATTAGAAAATTAGCATGTCGTGATACAAAGTTCTGTTGTAAATGTAAAATTCTTCAAATTATTAAAAATGTAATTTTTTGATAATTTGAAGAATTTTAAAGTTATCTCTTTTTTTATTTTTTTTTATTTAGTTAAGTAGAAGTCTCTCTGCAAAATTTTTGTGCCTTAAATAATACAAAATAGGCGTCATAGATTACGCGACAACCAATTGGATATAAAATAAAATAAATACTAGTATAAAAAATAAAACTGTATAAAATAAATCTCGAGCAAATAAAATTACCGTACCTTTGTTTAACGTTGTTGCTTGTGGTGAAAAATACATACTCAGGATGGGATTTCTCTGGGAATAAATGATACACTAAGAACATTTATAGCAAATACATAGCATCTAGATCAAATTTCGGGCTCTAGATCAAAATGACAGGAACCTTTATGAGGTCATTAGAATTTGAGATCAAACAATACGATTGCCTTTTGAAAAGTACTGCAAAATGAACACGTAGAAAATGTAGACCTGTAGTTGACGAAGTTAAAAACCCGGTCTGACATTAACAGTTATTTTATTACCCGACTGTACACATAAAAATTAATTGCATAGTAACCAACGACCCACAAATGCTTCTAAAGACCATAATATTTTAAATCCAGAACCTTTATCGTATGTTGTACTTAATACAATTTAAAAATTAATCTATTAATAGAAATTAGACTCCAAGATTGTAATGCTAAGTAACGCATAAATAAATACAACAAATTATGATTGTTTTGGTTAAGTCGAACGTGGGATAATAGCTTATAAATTCTGTTAAAATAGTATAAGATTAAAGAGTACCAGTTCGCCAATGTTATTACGTGAAAAAAATATTCTAAGGGCAATACGCTCATAGTGGGCGGCGCTCATAGCCTAGTGATTAGAAACAATCACCAAGGGTAAGCAACAGCGGCGCGGTCAGTACCTAGATGGGTGACCACTGGTGGCATGTTGCCATGAGCGTCTCCGTGATTCGTAGGTCACGTTAAGCAGTCGGTCCCGGTTGTTATCATAGGATAACAGTCGTTAAGCTTATTTGGAGGCCGTATGGCCTTAACTCTCTCCTGAGAGGAGACCCGAGCCCAACATTATGGGTAGTTGATTGATTGATTGACAATAGGGAATATACATGGTTTTTTTTATTTCTTAATCTAATCATTTACGTCTTTAAAACATAGAAAAAGAAATATAAATAGGCTTGAAAATAGTCAAACTAATTTCCATAGTAAAAATTAAAAAACGGATAAAATTTGAGCTATTCAAACGCCGCCATTTTGCGCGCGCTTTTGACACAGCCAATGACGACACTGTCGTTTCGTGTTTGTTTACTATTCAGTGTTTCAGTTGCTTTATACTTATTTTCAGTTTTAATTGTTATATAAATCACGAAAGAAGTTAATTTTTCTCACAAACACTACTAATACAGTATAATTTCAACGTCGATAATTTCGATGAAGTATCTATCGACGTCAGATTTTCTTTTGACCATTAGTGACGCGTTAATTTTAACTTTTTGGTTAATATTTTCTGGGTTTAAAAAATCACAAAATGAAATTACTAAAAAATACTTTTTAAGTACATTGTAAAGACAGCGAAAAAATCTAGAAAAAAATATTTTAGACAAACAAAATTTTAATGCATATTGCCTATTGGAAACAGTTGTAAGCACGCAGTTAAACAAAACTTGTGGTACACTACGACCAATTTAGATAGCGAGCAATCAAGCCGATGGTTTTATATGACTAACTTTATAATGTCAGTATAGATTATGTCGCTTCATCGTTTTTATTCAAAAATAAATGTAAATGATTAAAATTGGTGAAAACATTGCAAATTTAATTTACTCGTGAAACATTAAAGAAATTATGGTAAATCTAACTTATAATATTCAACTCAAACAAAATGGAGCTCAGGTTTGCTACGAACCTAAAAATTGATCTTTTTGCTAAAGAATAGCTAAGGGTGAGGGGGGGGGGGTGTTAGAGGTTTGGGGGGACAGGGTTTTGGCGCAGTATCTGGAGCAGACAGTCGAGTTGCGAGAAGTTAGGTACAGTTATTTATATAGATACGTATGTATGTTCAATGTACATATCGATCGCCTCCCCGGGCCACTCGCCACTATGATCTCACCTCCATCCTTTGCGACTCCCTTCCCCCGACGCCTCTTTCCCTACCGCATTACCCCAGAGACCTTTAACGAATATCGTTGCCAACTGAAACGTGTGACTGATTCATTCCGATTTCACAGCATATTTAAATCTCTCAAAAAAACTAAGTTTCATTGTATGTCATACAAATGGTCCTTTTTAATTTACCTACACACAGTAAAACCTTAATTTATTTGGCCAAAAACCATATTTTCTGTATGTTGGCAGTCTTTATTTAAGAGATCAAACCAAACTACAAATACTAATATGTATTCATATAAATATTGTGAACAAAAAAGTCGTGTAATATCTCAATATCAACGATCGTTACAAATTCACATACATCGGCATCAACAGACAAAATCCTATAATTTAGATGTAGACCAAAATTTCAAGCGGATTTTTCTGACTGATACGACCTTCAAGAGAAAATCGTATTTCTACTTCAAAGGCGATACGAGAGCGACACTTGAGTTGCGGGTGTCCATAGGTGGGCGTTATAGCTTTCCACCAGGTGACAGGCCAGTTTGCTCCAAATATCATTATCAAAACATAATTGAACATATGTGTATCATATTTACTGTCTCACGATCGCTGTCCACTGCACGCACAAAATGGCGAATTTAATACTTAAACCAGAACAGAGGCCACGACTCGCTGGAATAAGATTTTCTCCTCAAAGGGATCATTAATGTTATCAGCTTACTATTATCAACTTCCTCTGGTTGTCTAATACCTCTGAAATTGTTTTTCTTTGGTCTTTTTACATATTACAACAAAAATAAAATGTGTTTATAGCTCTGGTATAAAAAGTTTACACAGTACATATACAAATATCTTGAGTAAAACTTTGAAAGCGTGTCAAATATGTTTAAAGATAGTGTAAAATATTTGAAATTGGCAGATTAACTATTCTAAAACATAATACGGATTTAGTATTTATTAGAAATTAGAGAGTGTGTCAAATGCGCTAGAATTCACGGAAGCGCTATAGTTGATCGCCTATTTATGTCAACAAAATGCAGTCAATCAATATTAGACTAATTTTACCATGACTTTTTTCTATTTACACATTATGTAAGTTTTGGTATACACGGTGAGTTCGTTATGTATCACAAAGGTTAACAAGTACGGATGCTACCTGATGCCTTACTTCACTTTGAAGGATTACACGACTAATGTACGTTGTGTGCGATGCTCGTACAATGCAAGCAAATTTATGACTACCAGTGATGGATTGGCTATTATTACCCGTGTTCAGGGATAACCAACACAAGGCAAACTTAATATTAGCGGAATTTGCAAATAAATTCTAAAATTAATATTATGCATAATACATGTAAGTGTTACCTACGATAAGGAATAGGGTATACTAATTTAAATAGGGCAACGTAATTCAGACTGCAGTACACACCGAGAGGCCATAGTTGTGAATCCGTGCGTTTGTTCTATGATTGGAGAGTCCCTTAAGACGAGTAAATCAGACAATCAATATTAAAAATATTTATTTATTTTGCACGAAAAACTCGTTCAATGCATTTCGAAACAAGTCGTGTTAGCTCTCAACGTCAACTGTCCAATCCATAAGCATCGACATGAACAGAGAAAAATGGCTATCCGTATCTGCGGATATACAATTTAACGACCCACCACATCACTAATGACAGCCATAGCACGCCAGGAGAACCAGAAATTTACATTTATTGTAAAAAACGCTTTATGTCCCAGTGAGTAGGCTCATATTAGGTTGTTTTAGACGTGACCCAAGACAAATTTATTTTCTTGTGTCGTATTGGTGCGCTATTCATCGTAATTTTTGTTATTGTTTTTTAGTCTTTTTAAACTAAACTATCAACAGAGCTATATTTATGTTACACGCTTATATAAATTATTTTGCAAAAATTCAAGATTACTGTTAAAATCTGGTGATTAATAGACGTTTCATATTACAAACCTTATAATTTCGATCTATCAAAAACATCTGATAACAGAAATCGAAAAAACTAACGTAAAAATTATGGCTACCCACAAATATGGCATCTGTAACAAACCTATTTTTAATTTAAAATATGTATTATGTAAGCCCGCATATACGATTACTAAGAATTTGGCAGGATAATATTAAATTTCGGCAAAACAACTGAACTTAATCGACAGCGTTTAAGGGTGTTTTGTTTTTTATCATCAGTCAAAATACATATTGTAAACGAATGGATCTAGATACTTATTAAACTATTTGTTATTGAATGTATACAACCAATCATAACATTCCATTATTAGGTATGTTTGTAAGTATTAATGTAGACCAGTAAACTCTGTGCGTGTATTGTAGTGTGACAGAGGGCAGACAACCAAGCATAGCATTGCTATTTATATAACAATTTTGTGTTCGTGGTCTATGAGCGCAGATGGTTAACAATCGTCAGTGCAAGTAGACACCAACCCTTGCAACGGGAGTTGCGGCGGCCGCGCTCGTTCGGTCGATCGCTCATCGCGAACGACTCTTTGAAATGCATCTTCCAACACCGATCCGCAATCCATCCACAGTCACGTGTACCATCGGCTCGCCAAATTCACAATCCACTCACTGTCACCAACACGTCACTCAACCGGTGTAATCCAGACCGCCGCCGTCGGGCGCTCGTCACCCACCGTGATACGCACTCGGAACGTGCCGCATTTTCAATTTCATCACATTGACGACAACAAACGTTTCGTAGGCACAGACCAATGCGACAGTCGGCCTCGAGCGCGGACTGGCGTGCGATGCGAACGGCCGTCGCCGTCGCCTCCGCCGCGAGACCGGACCTCGCGTCTCGGGGGCGAGGATGCGGGAATCGGCTTCGGCGCAATACCCGTCACGAAAATAATAGGAACAGAGAGTGCACCTCAGAGGCGCGACGCGTCGCGGTCGGTGCGAGCGAGACGCGGATAAACACCAGACTGTTTACTTACGGTGTACGAGTGCGGGGCTTACCGCCTAGCGGGGAGCGAGGGGCAATCGCCTGCAATCCGCACGCTGCAATTACTTTTTTGTACTAAACCAACTCGGCCTACTCACGTGAGATCAAATAAACATCTACATATCATAATGCACATATCTCAATATTGTGTTAGAATTGACATCAGATAACATCCCGAAACTACTTACAAGGAAATTATAACTCAGGAGTAGATACCTAACGTGCCAAAAAAACATCTGATAGGACTCAATACTAAATACAAAAATCATCAATTTCGATTAGCTATGCAGGTTGAAATCAGTATACACAAATTTCTTGCTTGTTTGATCATCCACATACATATGTGAGAATTGTAAGATCATTACATTGCAAAATTTAAAGTAGATAGGTTTTTTGAACAAACCCACGAATGGGCGGTTTGCATAAACTCCTATCTATAAATCTGCAAACACTTAAAACATAATGGAATTTAACTTAGGTAAGTTATTTTACCGGTTTATTGATTGATAAATCGGTAAAATAAATTTAAATGCAAGAAAATGACTTTATTGCATTTAATCGTGTGCATCTTTACATGATTAAATGCAATAAAGTCAAAATCACAATTTTGTTACAAAAACTTGCCTTCATTATACCTACGTATGGAAAACTAATAGCATTCACTATTACACAGCTAGACTAAAATGTAATACGCACTATATTATGCGATGATTTCATTTGTTTAGCGCCGTCGCTAAGTGCCTATGCGTGATGTAAAGTGGAGCAGGAGTTTGACTTGACGATCAATCGACCAGCTATGCTGGGTGTGCATCGAGCGGTGGTGACTGCATTCCGACGCCCCTGCCCCCTGCCCGCAGCCCACCATTCCTCACCCCCCGTCCTTCCGACTCTCGTCACGTGACTCGGCGATTAGCCGCTGAGTGCGCCACCGAGACCGAAATAGAGTGAGTGTGCACATACAAATATCTTGTTCAAGACTAAAACTCTCACGCCTCCATTCCATTTGTATACTATACATACAATAAGCACCTGTCTCCAGAAATGTATATGTTCAAAGTTATTCCATTCTTTAATATGATTAAAAAATGCAAAGAATCTATTTTCTTTACTTTGATCGTATAAGGCCCTTATCCTCTACCCCTTGTCAGTTAGTAATCTGCTGATCAAAACAACTAAGCAGTATAAGGTATAATTTTTCATTAACAATCGTACCTACTTAACAACAAGAAAAAGTCGACAGGATCAATACGGGCTGCAAAATGTACACGTGATCGCGCCACTATACATATAAATCCCTCCCACAATGTGCGCCCCCTAAATACACACCCTGCTCTCCCTTCCGCCTACGTCGACAAATATCTATTTCTTTAATAAAATAAATACTAAGTAATTGCTACTGTCATAAATTAGCGAATTATAATAGACGGGCCCTTAATTTAAATTGGAAGATACATCTAAATAAGTGGAAATGAAACAAACTTGTCTCGGGGTCCACAAGTTAACAAACGCTGCGTGAAACCTGTTCCCGTGGGCGAAAGGCGACGCGTACGTAGCCTATTACCGCCGCCGCACCACCCAACCCGCCCTAAATAAAATGGTTGCCATTTGCCCGCTTCACGTCAACTCTGCCACACTTCTACCGATAACACGCTTTGAACATAATGAAAAACATCAAAATACTATTACTCATAAATTGTATCAGGTTTTAATTACACAATAAAACCGCGTTCATTCAACTTTGTCTGACATCTGACACCATAATCTCGTCTTACCTGTCAATATTTTTTACAGCCAAGGATGGTGCAACGTACATAATCATGAGTATCTTCATATAGTCAATAGTTTCGCTAGCTACACCTCTAAATTTATAGTAGTCATTGCATTGCAATTTGATACATTACATAACGATTCAAGTTCTCCTTTGAGTTCAATAGCGATATAACGAATAATGGATCTTGTTTATATATAATATTATAAACTTTAGGAGTTTGTTTCTCAGGAAGTATTGCTCAGTTATCGAGGAAGGCTATATTTCACCACGTTACAACTAAAAGGAGTGTCGATAAAAAGCGTTGCAAAAACGGGGAAAAATTGTTCCTTTAGGGAGCTGCCATTGCGTGCGATGCGTAAACTGTTTTAGTTTTACAAAAGCAATGTATGAAATTAATGGTTACTCTATTAACGTTCTAAAAAAACCTCTACAGCGTATTATCTTTTAAGTTGTCTCACTAACCTTTTTTTATGGTAAACAAGTTGTAGGTTGCGTGGGTCAGCTAGTTATATCATAATATGTATAATATATATTACTTTAAGTGTTTATTCGCGTGTGCATTGGAGTTTTACTTTAAACGGTCATAAATTAAGTTGTTTTTGAGCTGTGTGAAGTTACGTCGTTTTGTTATACTGTGAAGCCGATGGCTAATTCCGTTCAGTGGAATCTTGTGGTAATCGAAAACTTATACTGAGTCGGTTAACATATCTTATCGAGACTTGAACATATCGTTTTAAATGACAAAATCTATACAAATAAGGCTGTTTATAATTTTAAAATAACCGCTCTTTACTAAATGCATGTGTACACGGTACATATACTACAATAACGTTTTTTTTTCGATTTTTTTCTGTCTGCCTGTCCGACTAACCTCTGGAACGGCTGAACCGATTGCCATGGGACTTTCACTGGTAGATAGCTAAAGTAATAAGGAGAAACTTAAGGTACTTTTTTCAGACTAGCTTTGCCCTACGGTATTACCCATGGTTGTTAACGTAAAAAAATATCCGCAGGTAACACCGTGGAATTCTGCTAGTGAAACATAAATATAAACCATCTAAATTTATTACTGAATAATTTTAGTTTCTTAGCCTAAATCATAATAGTAGTGTGGCGACTTCCACATACAGCGTCAACATAAATATATGACATTGCCATCCACCGAAGATACACTGAACTACGGAGTAACGTAGTGCACGAAGAAGCTACCAATCCTGCATCGCGCAATAGAAGTTCTCGCGCCGATTAACATATATACAACTTCCCAACATCAACCGTTGGGCAGTGGCCCGCCAGGCATGATCACCTCGAATGGTCGGAGGATCCTCCCTTTGTGTTGGAGGGA